>NMRB01003538.1:22939-44466 GCA_002633025.1 Notospermus geniculatus | reverse complement strand
TGGTTTCCGGGCTTGGCAGTAGGCCTACCTGCAAAATCTCACGTGGTCTGGTTCCTCGTTCTCGTCATCCGTGTTGAGGAAGATGCGAAGGAATTCGTCTCGACCTACAACCAGCAGCTGCATGTGGCTGGCGCTATCTACTGACTCCGTGCGCTGGGTACGGTAGATTATGGCCAGCTCCTGAAAAGCAGGTCATAATGTCAACACTTTCAACTTTATTCCCTCATTTTCCATTTTCACGCACCTTGCATTAGATTGCTATTCAAGAAAAGGTACAGGTACATCTGTCGTGTTCGGGTATTGTTTCAGACAGTATTGATCAGCTATTCGCTGATGCTGAGGAAAAGAACATCATCTTTTCGTTTTTATTTGTAAGGAACATTCGAATTCTCTTGTTCGAGCATTTCTGATTTGATTCGGCCTGCTGAATCTTTCATAAGGGTTTCCATCGGACACGTAATCCTTCTGTCTGCAAGTAGCCCGTCCTCTTTGTTTCTATACTTTCCATGTTCCTGTACGGCAACAGCATCGACCACTGATTCATTTTGATGTCTTAATATCTGGAGATATAGTAACCGAAGTCGTCCTCCAGAAAGGGGCTGTTTACTTAAGGGTCGCTGGTAAAAAATAAATCTTAGAATTCCATTACCCTTGCCTCTTTCTTGCTTATGTCATACTCCCCTCACGCCTTACTGGACAGCCTCTACTGGACAGCCAACTCAGGCCAAAAGGGCAAAAATGTGGTTCTTGGGATTTGGTACAATTGATCCTTAAGTAAACAGCTCCTTTAGTAAATTTTCGACCCCAACCGGGGTCTTGGCACTTTCAAGTCGAGCTACTTGAAAGTGCCAGCCGGAAGAAGACCCCGGTTGGGGTCGAAAATTTGCTAAATTTCTGGAGGACGACTTCGGTTACTATATCATTTTGTGTGTCGCCTTTTGTGCTCTAGTTTTGGATTATTCTTAATAATATCTGGCGAATACTGTCGTCAAAACCACAAACCGAAAGCATCACTGCATCTTACCCCAAAGTTCTCTCCCTTCTTAATTCTTGCCACGGTCTGCTCTACTGTTTCACCGGTAACAGGGTCCGCTCGCCGCACACGGACCAGAGCTAAAGAGGAAAGCCAACAAACAAAGTGCTTCAACATCGACTTATCTTCCTGCTATAAAATTGAAACTCTCATACTTTGCACAAATTTTCCATCCGCAGGTTCATCCAAACATTATAAGACCGAAGGAACGTTGTTCCAACAACGTATTGTTTATAATTAAAAGTACATTTTTGAAAGCTAACAGCAAGCGAATGTTAGATTAATCAACATGTCTATCCTCGGAAGGGGCCTGCCTGGAATAAACTTGAAAAAGCGGGGCATATTCTGCTACAAGTATTGCTTACCCTACAAAAAAAGCCAACACCAATAATTCATTTACAAGGTACCATTAAGTTAATGGCTTTTTAGGCTTGGAGTTGGTTAAAGCGGCTGAGTGGAGTGTATTATATGAAAGGGCTTGGGCAAAGAATCCACGCTGTGGAAAATAAACTAGCCCTCAAGTAGGGACGATTGTGTTCAGATTCTTAATGATGTGTTATCGAATAATTTGCCATTTACCAATTTCGTATGATGCGGAAGAAAACTTGCTTCGGAAATGTTTGAAGAACTAAACGCGGTGTTGTGCAAATTGTTAAAATTTGTATCAAAAGCTGCCTTCAAGAAAAAAATATTCTTTGCAAATTAGAAACAACAATTGAATGAGCTTTTCGGAGGGCCCTAAAATATCCTAAGTTTGGTACTTTTTCCAAACTGGCGATGTTATAAAAAGAATGTCGATGCGAGTTTACATGCAGTGGATCTTTCTCCCACTTCCGGAAGAATACAAAATGGCACCCTCCAGGTCGATCAAAGTTAGTTCCTTCTTTGGTGACGAAACTTTGTTTATACCTTGTCCTGATAATACAGCATAGAAGTTTTCGGCATGGTGACCCTCCTGGATTATACGTTTCTTTGGCGGTAGGCTGAAAAGGAAAAGGAGCAAGCGATAATACGTTGTACCCTGAATCCAGCGAATTTTCTTAGAAATCTTAACAAAAGGATGAAATACAACTTACGGCAAATACCAGGCAGCCCGGCAGAGTTTCTCTTGAATATGGAGGGGGTAATCAGAGAAGATCTTCATAGCCTGAAGTCTTTGTAGAACCTGAAACATTCAAGGATACAGCATTGTCAAAACATTTTAGTTGGCAACAGTGGAATTTCTGAAGCGGGCATATTTGTCGCACGTAGTTCTTTGGATGGCACTCAAAGTTTTTTAAAACAAAGTTTAAAGCAGAGTTTAAAACTGAGTTCCTTGTGGACGTTTCGCCCACCTTTTCGGGCGACTGTTATTGCTTCAAAGAATTTGGGCGTATTTGTCATGGGAAGCACTCCAGAAAACTTTAGCTCAGTGCATGTAGGGCAACCCAGAGTGGTGGACTGCAAGTCCCAGTTGATAATGTTGCTTACAGTACATTACCTGTTGACACATTTCATCCGTTCTGGCGTCAGGGGAAAGGGTTAGGATGGAGAGTACCTCGGGGGTCAGCCGGACCTGCAGGAGACAGTAGAGGAGCATATATAATAAAGTCAATATGTGAAGGTTGCCGTCAGAGAGCGCAGTGAAAGTACTGAACATGTAATACATGTACATGTACATGTATATCTGTTGTTGCCGACCATCAGTACATGCACCTAACTTATACTTAATTTCGTTCATGTGCCCACGAAACTCGTTTGATTTTTTTTTCATTTCTTCCGGCTTTTGTTGCTTTTTACTTTTTCTGTTAGGAGGGAGGTGCCATCTTTGTTGAATTCGATTCTAGGAGAAAGACACATCGTTACTACGCGATTTGCCCATATTTTTTATATCTACACAAGAAGCTCGTTTAAACATGTACACATTGATCAATATCATTGCTGTTACTTAAAGGTTCTTCCTTCAATTGTTGTGATCACTTAAGAAGGATTATTCCTTCAACTGTCAGCTATTGTTTCTTTCTTTAAAGCTGGTCAATGACATGGAATAGCGAACGGTATCATGAATACAATCATGTATGTTACTTTTTTGAAGATGGGGATTTGGCCTAGTGGTTAAGGCGTGCTGCCCTTTAGCAGACTGGGCCGTCACGCGATACCGTGATGAAAACGTGCACGTGACTTTGTCGCGCCAAACCGCGCAATGATTGTACAAAATACAATANAGTATTAGGGATATTGCTACTGAAAGAAAAAATCAATTCGTGCTTGGGACCGAGTTAACTTCATTGAGCAGACATCAAATTTCATGTAGTTCCATTCAAAATGCCTGTGCACAGCCGAACGTATTTACAAGTTAACTTTTTCCTAGGGCACAGCTTTCAGTGAGTGAGTTCCAGAACAAATGTCCAGGGCCCATATTCATAAAACTACGTAAGTCTAATAAGTGTGACACTTATCCTTTGTTCAACACAAAAGATAAGTATCACACTTTGACTAAGAATATGGACCCTAGTGAAGAGATCAGCATCGTTGCGTCTGCATGCGACGATAAATACATGTATGCAATTCTGGTCAAATCAAGCATACATTTCGGCTGTTTTTAAAAGTGTATGATGGCTGCTTTTAATCTCCACTACTCACCATGACTTGTTCGGCTGAAAAATGAAAATACCTACTCATTGAGAACTTTTACCCAGGCGAGAAAGATCACTGCTCTTCTCACGCCCTTCCTGAATAGTGCCTTGGCCTGAAAAATACCGAAAAAGTACTCCTAACGCTTGTTTGAAGATATCAAGGATTAAAAAAAAGTTATTTAGGAAAACTTTTTTTATTACATCAGTGTTCGAGCAAGGATTAATCCGCGTACCACCTGCTGAAGATCAGGTTCTTAGTACAATACACACATTCTAAAAAAAGAATGCATATGCTTTCGTCTGTAATTTTACACATGAAAAAAGTACACTTATTTCTGCTATTTCTGTAAGTGTTGGCAAGAACAAGTGCATGTCGATGAATAGTTAGAGTTACATGTATTTGCAACAGATTGGGCAACCTACAGTCGCAACCCCTGCGCGTACGGTTTTCGGTATGTTTTCAAGGTACATGTAATTTCAGTCCAAGCCATTTGGTCGGGGTCGACCTGTTGACTAAAAGTTACCTCAACGTTCGGCAGAATTTAAATTCTGGGATTAAAACAGTACAAACATCATTCCAAACATGTACAAAATGGATCCCGATTAGGCATAAATCAACCAAAACCAGAAAGCTTGGTGGTCTTAACATTTGCCCGTGGCATAGGCCCTTCAGAGCCAACATACAAACATAAACTTTTGCTAAAAGAACTTACCGGTACACTGTGTTTAATTATCAATGCTTCCACTCGAAGAGACTAATTTAGTGCCTTTCTATTAAAGGACCACAGTATTGCTTCCCAATCCTGCGTTACACCTACACCTCTATTAACGACTTGGTAAACTACCGCATGCAACTAGTCTCGCGCAGCCAGCCGTTTCGTTCCGCAGTACTGCTACACAAACTTGTTCGATCCCCAGCGGCTGGGTGACCGAGACTGTAATCATACATTCTCCAACACTGGGGCGAAAGGCTTAACTACAGTATTGGAGCATGGTGCCGGTGGCGCCGGCTGTCGACAGAAAGATGCAATACAGTGGTCCTTTAATGTTTACCATGTCCGGAAAGTGGTGGTTTTGCGGATAATCACCTAAGGCGACGGCGGTTTTCAGTCCAATAATCTGTGACAGATTGAGTTGGGAGCTTTAAACTTATCTCCTCACAGCCAACAGAATAAACACCGAAACACGAAGCAATGTGGCAAACACCTTCTTCAAATAACCATTCTTCCATACTTGTGGGCAACTGGATGATTCTTCTGTGCAAATTTCGTTTTTGTGTTGACCAATCAGCAGCCTGCGTTCCTGCTTCATCGGCGCTGGTGTTGAAGACGAACTATTCACTAGTAGATACATTGTATAGGCCTACTGCTGCGGATATTTTAGATGTGGTAATGGAAATGGAGAGTATTAGCTCAGCAAACATTCAGTCCTCGACAGTCCGAGGAAAATACAATAAGAACACTTACCTCCCCCGGTGTTTTGAACCTTGATTTCTGACGCATTTGTAGCTCCTTCATATTCCGCCGTATCATTGTTATCTGCGAGACTTGTTGTTTCAGCACTGCACTAAGATCGTCAGATTTATGTCGAACGCCTTCACGGCTCTGAGCAGTCCGGTTCCTTAATCGCTTCCTGCCCACAGCAAGCGATGTTACTGTCGTCAACATCGCCCTTGCCTTCGGGTGTCGTTTCAGCCCGGCGAACTTCCCCTGATTCTGTGGACTTCTCTCGCGATCTATGGCATGCTCTCTGTCTTTATCGACACTTCCCCGATGGGAACCCCGACGTTGAAATGTCAAAGTCTCAGGAACGAGGCTGTCTCTAGGGCCTCTTCTTGCACTCGGACGGTTTATTCCATCCATGTTTCTATCCCTTTGTCTGTTTGAGGATATGACTCGTCCTCCTCCAACTACAGTTGCCATCTTACCGGCACTGTGTCCTGAAAAAATGAAGCTTGCTCCGAAGACACTGGTAGTTATCAGACATCACCAGAAGGCCATATCGAAAGGGAACAACAGAGGAAATGGCAAAATGTTACGGCAAGAAAAAATTGATTCCGTCCAAGTTGCTTCCTACTATCGAAGGTTTCTATCTAATCCACCCTGAGGTTGCTTACAAGGGTACTTTCTACGTTGTTATAAGGCGTTGTCCCTCTCTCCTTTGTTCTTCAAGTTTTCAAGCCTAAAACCGTTCCACTTAGTGTCTGACAGGAGAAAAATGTATACATGGAGCAGAAAAAACGCATTCCACTTTTACAAAGGAGGATCTGTCACAAAGCAGGATAACTGTAGACTAAAGTCTGGCAACATCTATCTTCGACCTAATGGAATGCGGAAGTCATGTAATGTGGCAGAGCTTTGCGGTTTTTACTCATGCCTGTCGATCATTTGTGGTCTTTCCCTATTGTTCGCGCTGTCCACTGGTTATTCAATAGCCACGTGTGAAAAGGTCCGTTGAAAATCCAACTATCAATTTCCTAACTTCCGCATTTCATTGGGTCAAAGTTAGATGTTGCCAGACTTTACAAGCACCGTGCCATCATTCTGGACTGGGCTAAATTGCATGTATGCAGTACGGTAGGGAGTTGAATGTTAAAGTCTATGGACAGTCTGTATCAAAATCAAGTGATCTCGCCAGTGTACAAGGTATATGTATATGTACACGATTTGCCGAGGTAAATTGATAAACATACGTTTGTATTGTAATGTACCATACGTTTGATCAAAATTCATCGCTTTGTGCTTAAAGACAGTCATATCCATACAGAATGCACAACTTTACAGAATTTGCTCAGGTGATGACACCGAAAGGACGCCTTTTGCCCTACCTTATTTTGTTTAGCGCTTTGTAGACATTTCCGTAAAGTAATTACTCCTCCAAAAATGCACTTTGGTTGAAAAACATGCGTGACTTTGAAAATCCGCCACTTTTGTTTGTTGCTGGGTAATCCTTACTTATACGTCGATGTTGTTCACAGTCCACTTTAACAGTGGTGTCAACATTCGAATGCATGCTTTATTCAGCCATGATGCTAATATAGTGAAGCCACATCGTTACCGCTAGTTTGATTTGGCACGACACTAATCGATCTTTCTCAATAAACTATACTGAACGCGATCGCATGCCAGGGGTAATACCCGATGTTATAACGAGGGTAAATATTTTCACAGTTGAAGCCAATCGGCTTCGTGAGAACCAATGATCAACGTAATATGGCGTGTCACAGGAAACATTTAGTCGCCAATCTTTGTCGTGGTATTGTGCTTCAAGGTCTCTCAATCACGAAAATTAGGGGTCATCATGCCCTTCAAGACAACTCTTCGGAAGTCCAATGCAATGCCAGAGGGCTGTTTCAATACCAATCAACAGGCCGAATCGTAGAAATTATTCTCAACTACATGAACATGTACGTGTAGTTACATTCAAGGAAAATGTCTGAGATGTCGCCGTGAATTTCAAGGTACATCTGCGCAGCCACCGTACCTACCGCCTTCGCGATCCGCAAACTTCGATGAGCATGTTCATCTGTTGTCTCGCCTCATCCTATTACAGGAAAGCGCGCCGCCATTATTTTTCGGTTACGTTTCGCGGAGTTCGATGAGCCACCGTCGTCTGTTGCTTCCTGCATCATCTTGCCAACAAGGAAGAATGGTATCGTTCGGGTGTCAACGGCTGTCGTCATGTGTTACCATCATCATATCCTTTGCATTCTCGTCAAAGCGAAGAGCCGCCGCTCAATTCACAAATCACCGTACATTTATTGTTAAATGATCGTGTAATCAAAACTCAATTCTAGAACCAACTTATCAGGCTGATTACAATGTCAATATCGAAACAATCATTGAAAATTGATTTACCATTTATGAGTCTCCATCGACTCAGCTGGACTGGTCAGGTTTGATGGCGAGCTCTCATCACTTTAATGCATGTTACATTGTCCCTTAGTTTTAAATCATCTGCCGTAGGCAGGAAATTGACATGAGGTTACCTGGTATCGCCGGCAGTGAATCAAACACGCGTGATGATACTAACAAACGAGATACCATCCTCCCACAGCAGGGCTTTGGTCGTCTCATTCCTCTCCAGACACTCGCACACACAATTGTGTGAGTGGATAAGGAGGAGCGAAGTAAAAACCCTTGCTGTGGGAGGATGACGAGATGTTGATACGAACTTTGGATCATTATGACAAACTGATTATGGGAGAAGGTTAGAAGTACCGGTACTAAAATTGCAAAGCGTAATATGTGAAACACATTGACATCAATTACTTTTTTCTGCACCCCTGCGCGATACCGTACATGTATTTAGGTTAAGGTCATTGGAAAATCGGGGTTGTCGATAAGGATTCATGTACATGTACATGTAGGCCTACAGTACATGTAGTTACTCGTACAGCTGTCACAGTGATCTAACTCAGTGCACCGGTGAGAGTGTTCGTATCAGGTCGTGCTGTCCCATGTAAATCAAACATCGGTTTTCAATTTCGTAATGGCTTTACAACCCGCCCTTGACAAGGCCTACACCAAGAACCGTTTCGCTTCACGTGTGTTCATCGTGACTGGAGGAGCCTCGGGCATCGGCCTGGCGACTGCTGAACGTTTACTGAATGACGGCGGGGCTGTGGCGATATTTGACATCAACAAGGAAGCCGGCAGCGAAGTGGAGAAGACGTTAAGAGCCTGTGGTTATGAGATTCGATTCTACCCAGTGGATGTTTCGCAGAGGGATGAATGCTTTGTGGCTGTTGGAAAGGTTGCAACAGACCTCGGGAAGGGAACAATCCATGGTCTGGTCAACAGCGCTGTATACTTTGGATCGCAAGGTAAAGAGCTTGGTCTTGATCACCTGCAACCGAGGCATAATCCATAGTAGTTCTTCCCTTGGGTGTTCCGTTCCATTCTGTCGACAACGCCGATTACCAAAGTTTAGGAGAAATCTCCGAGTCGATGAACCATTGCAAAAGATCCAGGGCTTCCCAAGTAAAACGAAAAAAGGCAATTCTTATTTGCTTGACATCCAGTAAGAGATGTTTCAAAATTAACAGCATAGTGCATGTATGTGTACATAAAGCATGTAGGGCCTACTTCACATGTACATATCTATTCGTATCGTAGGGTTACAAGCAACAAAAGAAGACTGGGATAAGACAATGAGTGTCAATGTACAGGGCATTTCCAATATGGTCCACGCATGCGTCCCTTTCATGAAAAAAGGTTGGTGCTGTGTTTGACCTGAGCGTGTTCATGCAATAGTGAGAAATAAAGAGAATTTAAGGCGTTTTTTGAAAGCCGCCTCTTCAACTTTTCCAACTCTTCTCCAAATCGTGGCGAACGTTAAGCTTGACGTTCCCCTGCAAAACTCTGACCACGATGTCCTCGAAGCAGCTGTTTTCGGTCCAAGTTTATCTTATTTTCTGTTTATAACAGAGGAAGACTGTGCAATCGTCAATATCACTAGTGTCTCCGCATTCTGTGCACAGCCTTCGAGATGGACATATGCCACCAGTAAAGGCGGAATAGTCACTTTAACAAAATGCATGGCCCTTGATCTATCGGAGAGAGGGATACGCGTTAACTCCGTCAGCCCTGGATGGATCTGGACACCAGAAGTAAGCTTCGTTTTGAAAAACTGAGAAAAGCTCACAGGGATTTCATTTTGATCGCCGACAACAGCCAAATTAGCCACAATAAGAGATTTTACGATTGTTTATTACAAGCAGTGCTCGCTAAAACTCAACATCATTTTATCTCCATAGGTCTTGAAAGCTGCCAAAAACGACCGTGCCGCCCACGAACCGAAATGGGGTCCGTACCACATGCTACGCCGCTGCGGGGAACCGTGTGAAGTTGCTTCTGCTGCTGCTTTTCTGCTGAGCAAGGACGCCTCTTTCATCACAGCTACTAACCTTGCTGTAGATGGAGGGTATACGGCCATGAGTGCTGAGGGTTTCGGCGATCCAGAAAGCTTTGCAGGGACAAGTTATACTGAGGAAGGAAAGTAGCTTTGACACCATCTCTGAAAGTGTCTTGAAAGTGAAATACAGGCAATGGGTTCACATACCGCTAATACTACATGTACTCTACCTACATGTAGTATTTTAATGAATGTACAGCACGGTATGTGATAAACCTTGGAAACAGTGAAACCTTGAAAACAGTCAGAAAACCTTGGAAACACTGGCAAAATTGCTAAAAACACAAAAATAAATCAATAAGAATTCAAGCTGATTAATCGTACTGTCATGTTTGTAAATTAGCAGTTTGAATGCATCCCTAAATAATGAAAATGAAAAATACCAGACGACACCACTCTGGTTGGTCTGGATTCCATGTTTTCAGTAACCCAATTTCTTACCTCGTCCCATGCAAAGGCCTCATGTTCAGGTCTCAATCCACTGGCACTGTTCAGTGATGGAAAAGCTCCAAGGTACATGTACTTTTGACAAGAATTCAACATTGCCCTTTTACTGTAGAAATGCAATCATAATCATACCAAGAGGCCTTATTCATGATGAAATGCAAAGGAAAACAGAAATGTCAGACTGACAAATCCATCGTCTGCTAACTACCAGTGTTGTCTGCATCAGCATGGAGGCTGAGGCGGTTGACCTCAAAAGATGGTGGCTTAGATTGTTTTTCTTCCGAGGATGGCCTAATTTAGTTTGGCATCTGACATGTGTCACTGCATACCAGCACTCCCAATCTGGATACCAGGCTCAATTTATTATTGGCTAGGACTAAAAAGTGAAATATCTAATGGCACTGCGTACGCTCGTTCCAAGGTTTTCTGACTGTTTTCAAGGTTTCACTGTTTCCAAGGTTTATCACATACCGTACAGCACTCATTTGGATGAATGACATTATAATGCAAGACGAAACCAAAACACGACTCAGGATGTTCGACTTACAGCATTTATTATATCACTCAGTGACAATATTTTCGCCAATAAATGAATGGAGATATCAACTTGTACCTTCCATAGGAGTAGTCATGCACCGATTTTCCCCCGTGGATTGATTGACAGTAGACCTAATTTTGAGTCGGAAAATTAGATACCATCCTCCCACAGCAGGGATTTGGTTGTCTCATTCCTCTTCACACACTCGCACGTGTGAGTGGATGAAGAGGAGCGAGGTAACCCCTGCTGTTGAAGGATGACGAGACACGGACCTCAAATTGATACAAACTTTGGATCATATTACCAGTACGACCAACTCATTATGGGAGAAGGTTAGAAATACTATTTCAAAGCTTAATCTATGAAACACATTAACGTCAATTACTTTATTCTGCACCCCTGCGCGATACTGTATTTAGGTTAAGGTCATAAAGATGGTGTTTGTCGATATGGATTCATGTGCATGTACGTGTATACATGTATACTCGTATATACAGCTGTCACCAAGGTCACATTGACCTACTAAAGTAACTCAATGCATCGGTGGGATTGTTCGTATCAGGTTGTGCTGTCCCAGTGTTGTCCCATGTAAATCAAACATCGGTTTTCACAGTTCGGAATGGCTTTACAACCCGCACTTGACAAGGTCCACACCAAGAACCGTTTCGCTTCACGTGTGTTCATCGTGACTGGAGGAGCCTCGGGCATCGGCCTGGCGACTGCTGAACGTTTACTGAATGACGGCGGGGCTGTGGCGATATTTGATATCAACAAGGAAGCCGGCAACGAAGTGGAGAAAAGGTTAAGAGCCTGTGGTTACGAGGTTCGATTCTACCCAGTGGATGTTTCGCAGAGGGATGAATGCTTTGTGGCTGTTGGAAAGGTTGCAACAGACCTCGGGAAGGGGACAATCCACGGTCTGGTCAACAGTGCAGTATACTTTGGATCGCAAGGTAAGAACTTGTAACCAAGGCATCATCATGCTTAGTTCTTCCTTGCGTGTTCCGTTCCAGTCTCTCGACAACGCCGATTACCAAGTTTAGAAGAAATCTCCGAGTCGATGAACCGTTAAAAGATTCAAAGGCTTCCCATTATTAAGTAAAGTGAAACGAAGGCAATGAATTCTTATTTGATTGACATCCAGTAAGAGATCTTCCAAAACCAACATCGTACATGTACGTACATGTAATTCATGTAGCATGTACATGTGCATACATGTGTCTATTCGTATCGTAGGGTTACAAGCAACGAAAGCGGAATGGGATAAGACAATGAGTGTTAATGTACAGGGTATTTCCAATATGGTCCAAGCAAGCGTCCCTTTCATGAAAAAAGGTTGGTGCTTTGCTGTTTGCGGTGTTAATTGATAGTAATAGTGGGAAATAAAGAAACAAATTAAGAGGTTCTTTTGAAAGGCACCACTCCTTCATCTTTTCCAACACTTCTTCAACAGTAAAAAAGCCTGCCGCACACTGGAGCTATCTGCTGAGCGCGTATTTTTCGGTGAGTTTTCTGCCTTGCGAGGTAGAAAAATACGCGCACACGCGAGCTATCTGCTGAGCAAACGGTCTCGAATGATGACTGTTTTGCTCAGCAGATAGCTAAAGTGCGCGGTAGGCTTTAAGCTTGACGGTTCCCTGCAAACTCTTCCCACGATGTCCTGAAAGCAGTTGTTTTCGATCCCAGTTTTATCTTATTTTCTGTTTGTAACAGAGGAAGCCTGCGCAATCGTCAATATCGCAAGTATCCGGGCATACTGTGCACAGCCTTCGAGATGGGCATACTCCACCAGTAAAGGCGGAATAATCACTTTAACGAAATGCATGGCCCTTGATCTATCGGAGAGAGGGATACGCGTTAACTCCGTCAGTCCTGGATGGATCTGGACACCAAAAGTAAGCTTCGTTTTGAAAAGCAGACAAAAGCTCAAAGGGATTTCACTTTGATCGCCGACAACAGCCAAATTAGCCATAATAAGAAATTTTACCTTGTTTATCACAAGCAGTGCTCGCTAAAAATCAACATCACTTTATCTCCATTAAAGGTCTTGAAAGCTGCCAAAAACGACCGCGCCGCCCACGAACCGAAATGGGGTCTGTACCACATGCTACGCCGCTGCGGTGAGCCATGCGAGGTTGCTTCTGCTATTGCTTTTCTGCTTAGCAAGGACGCCTCTTTCATCACAGCTACTGACCTTGCCGTAGATGGAGGGTATACGGCCATGAGTGCTGAGGGTTTCGGCGATCCAAAAAGCTTTGCAGGGACAAGCTATACTGAGGATGGAAAGTAGCTTTGACAACAGCTCTGAAAGTGTCTGGAAAGTGAAAGAATGGGAATTGCGAATGCAAATTCCCTTGAAGTACATACTATACTTAATACATTGCTTATTTGGGTGAATGGCATTATAATGCAAGAGGAAACCAAACAAGACTCAGGATGTTCGACTTAGCATTTATTATATCACTCAGTAACAATATTTTCGGAGCCAATAAATGAATGAAGATATCAACTTGTATCATCTAAAGGAGTAGTCACCGATTTTTTTCCCCGTAGAGTGAATAACAGTAATTTTGAGTCGGAAAATTCCATTGTAGTTTTTCTCCCACTTTTATAAACATTTTTCAAAGTTTGAAAATGGAAATGTGGTGTTCACCAAATGGAGCTTGTCCGTATAACCGCTGATTAGGGGTTTCTGAAGTAGATGTCCGCGAAATTCCCGAAACAGAGAAATTTATGTGGAGTAAAAGCTACATGTAAACTTTGTTAATTAGCATCTTTTAAAAAAATCTGCGGTTATACCGACATGCGCTAGGTATGGCTGCGTCTTTTCCAACAGAGTTTGCTTCGATGCGACATAGCATGTTGACGTAAAATTGCTTAAGGTAATTTTTTCTGCCTTTCCAAAAAGTCATTTTTCTGGGCAATCCGGAAATAGGATCCAGTTATTTAGGGTGAAAGTTCATTTAGATGCTTCATACATGTACATGTACGTAACGTACCGTACCAGAAATGTTTTTGTAAGCATTGTTATCAATGAATTATCACGAGTTTAGGTTGGGCAGTTTGGCGCCACGCAATGGGTATAGATCGACATTAAGTTGAACTGAAAACAGACAAACAGCAGTTAATGCTTCGGTAATAAGGAACCATTTGCCTGAAATATTATTAATTGTTACCTAATGTAATTTGATCTTTAAAACAGACCTGGCGAACATCCCAGCACAAGCGGAATGGTGCAAAATAGATTTGCAAATAGACAGCAATATATTGCTGTCAGACAGTCACTAGCTGGACAACTCCCACTGGATAGTCATTGGACTGTTACTATCTGGCAGCAAACCTTCGACAGAAAACTGTCATGTGGAGCCGCGCCTTAACTCAGTGCATCGGTGAGGTTGTTCGTAGCAGGTCGTGCTGTCCCATGTAAATCAAACATCGGTTTTCACAGTTCGGAATGGCTTTACAACTCGCACTTGACAAGGCCTACACCAAGAACCGTTTCGCTTCACGCGTGTTCATCGTGACTGGAGGAGCCTCGGGCATCGGCCTGGCGACTGCTGAGCGTCTGCTGAATGACGGCGGGGCTGTGGCGATATTTGATATCAACAAGGAAGCCGGCAACGAAGTGGAGAAGAGGTTAAGAGCCACTGGTTACGAGGTTCGATTCTACCCAGTGGATGTTTCGCAGAGGGATGAATGCTTTGTGGCTGTTGGAAAGGTTGCCACAGACCTCGGGAAGGGGACAATCCACGGTCTGGTCAACAGTGCAGTATACTTTGGATCGAAAGGTTGGTCTTGATCACTTGCAACCAAGGCATCATCCATAGTTCTTCCCTTGCGTGTTCCGTCCATTCTCTCGACAACGCCGATTACCAAAGTTTAGAAGAAATCTCCGAGTCGATGAACCATTGCAAAAGACCCAAAGGCTTCACTGTTAGAAATAACAGAAGATTTTACAGAAAATCTGTGCAGCAGAGTCCCCAGCACTGGATCTGTAAAATTACAGAGTGATCTGTAAAACTACAGACTTAAATAAATGTTAAGAGAGACTTGACTGGAGGCTGGCCAAATTATATTTTCATACTGATCTCAGAAGGCATCATAATTGGATGTCCAATGGAGTCCAACCAATACAGGAAAACATGAATCATACCATAAAAAAATTATGTAAATTTACAGAAAGTGCTGGGGACTCTGCTGCAGGCACTTTCTGTAAAATTACTGCAAAATTACTACTGTAAAATTAATAATTTCTAACAGTGTTCCCATAAAGTGAAACGAAGGCAATGAATTCTTCTTATTCGATTGACATTCAGTAAGAGATCTTCCAAAATCAACATCGTACATGTAATTCGTGTAGCATGTACATACACGTATCTATTCGTATCGTAGGGTTACAAGCAACGAAAGCGGACTGGGATAAGACAATGAGTGTCAATGTACAGGGCATTTCCAATATGGTCCAAGCATGCGTCCCTTTCATGAAAAAAGGTTGGTGCTCTGTTTGCCCTGAGCGTGTTCATGATAGTAATGTGGGAGATACGGAAAATATAAGACGTTCGTTTGAAAGACATTATCGCTTTTTCAACTTTTCCAACTCTTCTCTCATGTCGTAATAAACCGAACGGTAGCTTGACGTTCCCCTGTAAAACTCGAACCACGATGTCCTCGATGCAGTTGTTTTCGATCCAAATTTTTTCTTATTTTCTGTTTCTGACAGAGGAAGCCAGCACAATCGTCAATGTCGCAAGTGCCGGGGCATACTGTGGACAGCCTTCGAGATGGACATATGCCACCAGTAAAGGCGGAATAATCACTTTAACAAAATGCATGGCCCTTGATCTATCGGAGAGAGGGATACGCGTTAACTCCGTCAGCCCTGGATGGATCTGGACACCAGAAGTAAGCTTCGTTTTGAAAAACTGACAAAAGCTCCCGCGGGGATTTCACTTTGATCGCCGACAACAGCCAAATTAGCCATAATAAGAAAGTTTACTTTGTTTATCACAAGCAGTGCTCGCTAAAAATCAACATCACTTTATCTCCATTAAAGGTCTTGAAAGCTGCCAAAAACGGCCGTGCCGCCCACGAACCGAAATGGGGTCTGTACCACATGCTACGCCGCTGCGGTGAGCCATGTGAGGTTGCTTCTGCTATTGCTTTTCTGCTTAGCAAGGACGCCTCTTTCATCACAGCTACTAACCTTGCTGTAGATGGAGGGTATACGGCCATGAGTGCTGAGGGTTTCGGCGATCAAAAAAACTACGCAGGGGCAAGCTAAGGCCTATTGTAAATGGAAATTAGCTTTGACAACAGCTCTGAAAGTGTCTTGAAATTGAAAGAATGGGAATTCCCTTGACGTACATGTGCTACCTAATACCAAAAATTTATAAGCGAGTCGCTCGCCTTATAAATTTTTGCTAATACATTGCTTATTTGGATGAATGACATTATAATAATGCAAATGGAAACCAAAACAGGACTCGCGGATGTTCGACTTATATCATTTATTATATCACTCAGTAACAATATTTTCGGAGCCAATAAATGAATGAAGATACATGTATCAACTTGTGTCATCTGAAGGAGTAGTCACCGATTTTTTTCCCGTGGAGGGAATGACAATTATATTGAGTCGGAAAATTCCATTGTATTTTGTCAAAGAATTCTTGTTTGTAAATGTCATGATGGAGGAATTGCTGTGATAACTCTTTATACGCGTAATTAGCGAACGAATAGTTTCAGCATAAAACTGGTGAAAGATATACTAGTAAACATATGTACATGTACATCCACCTGTATTCGTGAATCATTTCGTTAGATACTACATGTAACAATTGGAGCAAGTTCGCCAGTGCACCAAGGAATGTCGGCGTTAGGTCCTTTGGCCATGACAACAATATTACTGCAACCTTCTGAGCAAATATGAGAAAGCTTCAGCTCAGTAAATTTTCTACCTCGGCAGATCAAATACAAGTACGTTAATTACTAGCTGCAGGAGTATGTGCTCAGCACCATTGATCTCGGCGTAATGTCAAATGTTTATCAGAAGGTCGTTATCAAAAGTCTATCCCCCGCCCCCCAAAAACAATTCCATTGTCCAACATATGGTACTCAGAATGGTGTGTAAAATATCCATTTTTCTATTTCCTTTGACTTCGTCGGCTGGCTATTCCATTTCTGAAAATTCCGTTCGACAATTTCGAGACAGGGTTTGATGAAATAAAGGGAATCCATTCCCTTTCTAGGAGGCCCAGATCTTCTGCGTCTTGTTCGGAGTCTCGCAGGTCTTCTGAATCGCGGAATCCACTGAGAGACGACAAGCTCGACCGCTTCCCGTATAGAGTTTCATGGTAAACACAGCATCGACAACAGTCAAAGCAGTTGACGGCACATCTGGCTGCGCAGAGGCTTTGTGCGCACGAGACTGAGCATCTGCAAGCAGCGCCCTCTATGTGCTCAATCGAGAACGTGGCCAGGACTATCAGGAGTGGCAGCAGCGTTTTAAGTTGAACTGAAAACAGACAAACAGCAGTTAATCCTTCGGCAAAGCCCGGCAACATCTAACTACCACCCAGTGGAATACGGAAATCATGTAATGTGACAGAGCTTTGCGGTTTTTAATCATGCCTGTCGACCATGTGTGGTCGTTCCCCGATTGTTCGCGCTGTGCACCGGTTATTCAAGACCCGTGCGTGATTAATGGTCCGTGGAAAAATACAACTATCAATTTCCTAATTTCCACATTCCATTGGGTCATTGATGTTGCCAGACTAAAAAAGGAATCGTTTTCCTGAAATATTATTAATTGTTACCAATTTTTTAAAAGAGAATTGGCGAACATCCCAGCACAAGCGGAATGGTACAATATAGATTTAGAAACCTGTTTACGATTATATTAAAAGCATGGCTACTGACAATTCTTCTTCTATTGCGTCTAAAACTGTAGTATATTACGTTTCTGGAGGAACTACATTGTGCAACACCTGTCCTGCACAACGTGCAGAAACATTGCAAAACAAGACGCAGGCCTAATTTAAGATGTTGATCCTTGGGCAAATTTGCAGGTTTTTCGCTGCGTGCGACACCGGAGGGAGATCCGTTGAGAGTCTGCACCTGGTTATTTGAAAATCGACACTGGCGCGTTGGCTTATGAGCGTTGAACTGCCAATGCCTGTAGCTGCAAACGGCAGCTTTTATTGTCATCTTCAGCCGAGTATGTGTTTTGAAAACCGTTCCCCGCCCGAACAATATTTTGGATGACGAAGCAACCGAGCATTGAAAAGGCAAACACTTCTTATCATGTTCACATCGACCGGCGATGCCTTGTCTTTGTTGTTTTATTTGTATGTCATGGGGATGGCTTTGTATTTTATTATTTCTCGTATCTTTGGTATCTTTAGCCCTTCCTGATTTCCCTTAAGCGATATGTAGGAACATACTTCTGCATCCCACTTCTTATTCGCATGATTGTCCATCAAACGTTTAGAAGGTTACAGTTCATGTGGCCTATTCATAAAGAAACATATAAGGCCTATACATAGAAGGACTTTAAGCATTCACTTTCTAATTGCAGGTGACCTTCATAATGGATCTACGAATGGTATACAGATATCCAAAGTCTTCCTGGTTGATTTTGTTGATGACATTATGGCGGATAGCAAAGAACGATTTGATTATCATGACATGCTGCCGAACTGGATGTTGCACAGAATCTCACAGCTAACCGAAAAATACCAAATAAGGTGTTTTCGATGTTGGCGAATTAAAAATTGTCATGACATAAAAGGCATAAAGATTGCCCACACTGGGTTGGGAAAATTCTCACTCGACTGACCAACACCGCGGGGTTTTCGCGTACTAAAAACAGTAAGTAGCCTTTGCATTGTTACTCGACATTCAGACAGGCTTTGTTTGTATCTATGATTTTGCCGCCGTACGAATAACAATAGGAAGGTTTTGCAAGCGCCCGGTTAGGCCCTACGACGACGTTTATCTATTGTGTGGGTATACCCAAACAATAGATAAACGTCGTCGTATGGCCTAACCGGGCGAAACCTCCCTAATGTAAACGGGAGAGCGAACAGTTGCATTTTCAGTGCGGTCACCTAAATCGGGCTACAGTGCGGTATAAAGCAGACCTACCGGAGGGTCGTCCCATCAGCATGCCGCTTCGGCAACGTGAAAGATTCATGCAATTATAGACCTATTGAGAATAATAGCTCCATGATGCAACTGCCGCGTCGAAATTTATGACTACTTGAGTCGTTTGGGCTGCCATGGCTAGAGGTATATATACTGGAGACTGTTTTCTGCTTTTACGTATATGTAAAAGCAGTCTCTTATATGTGACCCGGCACGACAAAATGAGTCGGAATGCGCACATAAGAAGACCCAACATGTCCCAGGTGACACCAACGGTTCGCTGATTTCAGTGGTTGCTGTTGGCCTTTCTTGGTGCAAGAACGTGCCTATAAACCAGTTTTGAAAAATAACAAAAGAATGCATCAACGTCTCGACCAACACAATAAGATGCATTAACCGCAATGTGAGTTTTTATTTTTTCTCGTTAATTCGTGATTGCCACACTGTCAAATGGGTTCATCGGGGAAGTTCTGCAGGGATCGCAAGGCGCTTTTCGTATAGAATATAATGTACATTCTACCTGGGCATTTAAATTCATTTCTCATCCCGATGAATAGACCGCACCTCAGAATGTTTATAAAAAATAAAATGTCAGTTTCTTCACATTTGCTCCTTTAACGCGAATTAATGGTGATCCCAATACCCTATTACACCACTGTATAATCGTCTAAACATTTCCATTTTTGGTATTCTTTATTATCGCCAACAAAGCCACACTGTTGGAAAGAATTGTGAATAGTCAACTCTGGTGGATACGTTCTTGCCCAGAGATTACTCTACATTATACAGTGTAAGCAGGACAAAGTCAACTTTCCCCAGCAGCAAACACATTATTCTCATAAAAATGGAGTTTTGTTTTGGGCTTGGCGAAAGTTTAGACTATAGAATTTACTTCTGTCTGTATTCTCGAAGATGATTGTGTCTAAACCGTCGCCAACCTAAAGGTTATGTCCCATGAGCTCATAATCAGATTTGTTGGACAAAGGGTAATTTTCATCCGCTTTGTTTAATTGTCATTGAGTTAAACCCATTACGGTATGCACACAGAAAATAGGGCTTAAATAATTACGAACCCCAAAATGATAAATGCCAGGGGCCGGTTGCACAAAACTCATGTTAGCGCTAACATGGTGTTAGCGCTAACTTTTATGTTAGATGACGTCAAAATCCATTGTCATTTTACGTCATTTAACATGATGTTAGCGCTAACATCATGTTAGCGCTAACATGAGTTTTGTGCAACCCAGCCCAGGATTTCATTTTAGCTGTAATCACACGTCATCACAATGCCATGAAATGGACAACACTGGCCTTCTTTGCAGAACTAAGGAATGTGCAACTTTGAATAGCAACGTTCCTTTTATCCATTAACCGTTGGACACTGTCAATTAAATGGTGTGCATAAAACCTGTGCATTTTTGAAACGATGTTCTTCAAGTGTTGGGCACGTGATTGAAAAAAAGTCTGTCATCGCCTTCTCGTCAATTCAGAACATATCACGAGCACCGAGAATGAATAAAACGTCGATCTACGTATAGCTTTCGTTTCAGCACGCTTCTCCAGTTAGAGATTTTCTGCTTTACATTCGTGTTTTTACCGAGGAAGGAACGGTCGAAAAACCCACCCTCACTATTAGCCTAATGCATGTAATTGACTTCCCTGCTACGACAATACCCCAAATATTTGACATGAAGAAAATTTGCGAACGTACAGTATGTATTGTTCGAACATTTCCGCGCATTATATTCATAAAAGTTAGCAAATGCTTTTACTTAAGATTTGCACAGCGAGGTCCAATGTACACCCTTAGTCAAAAATAAATGCCCAGCTAACTTTCCGGCATATCTCCATAAATATTTTTCATAGCCACTTTTTCTTTTCATACGCATAATCTAGGGCCACTGGGACACCTTTTAAGACCATAAAACTTGAAATCATTACACAACTGTGTTTTTGGCAAAAGTTTGAAATTTGGCAAAAATATCATGTTTTTTTAATAATCACTTGTTCGGATTGAAACTGGCACTGTTTTGAAGCCAATCTGTTTCTTGACACATGAAAATTTTCGGAATGCTAAAATTCCCATTTAAAGCAAAGTTACAGATGATTTTGTAAAATGGTTTTCCCAGTTCTTGCCATTCGTTCCAGGCACTCAAGCCACAGGGTTTTAGCATTACCCAGTCGTGAAATATTTATTAGCCTCTCAACCACAAAAGGAGCGACTGACATGGGGTAATAGGCCCTTGTGAAATTGTGAATCGTGTCTCTCACAATAGGCCAACTTGGTGACTGACACACCGGTGTGAGTTGCACTGGGTAATCGTGGTTAACTGCCATTGATGCAGGCCTTGTGACAGTCATAAACACCTGCGTAACCTGTTATTGGGATCAACATAAATGTTTGAATAGGCCCCGGTTTGAATAGGCCTTCAATAGACTTACTGAATTAGGGCACGTGATCGGGGTATTGATAAAATGTGGCTTGGAGTCAACTGGAATTGTGGGGATTTTATTCCACAGAAAAATCACCATAAATCGTCACAAAGTTGCTCAATTTTGAATTTAAAAAAATTGTATTGTCCAGAAACAGACTGGCTTCAAAACAGTTCCAGTTTCAACCCGAACAAGTGAGTATTAAAAAAACATGATATTTTGGCCAAATTTCAAACTTTTGCCAAAAACACAGTTGTATAATGATTTCAAGTTTTATGGTCTTAAAAGGTGTCCTAGTGGCCCTAGATTATGCGCATGAAAAGAAAACGTGGCTATGAAAAATATTCATTGAGATATGCCGGAAAATTAGCTGGGCATTTATTATTGACTAAGGGTGTAC
>NMRB01003538.1:0-19664 GCA_002633025.1 Notospermus geniculatus | reverse complement strand
TGGTTGACACCCACAGAGGCTTCTACTTCCGAATGGGCTATAATGTCACCGAGAGCGACCACGCAGGATGGCAAAACCTCCCAATATCGCTTCAACAATTAAGCCTGCCGCACACTGGAGCTATCTGCTGAGCAAAAAGTCATTCGAGACCGTTTGCTCAGCAGATAGCTCGCGAGTGCGTGTATTTCCGGTGAGTTTTCTGCCTCGCGAGGCCTACCGTTGTGTTTCTACTATTCTTGCAACATATCTTGCCATATGCATACTTAAGGAGCATATTGGCGCTTATACGTGTAATGACAAAATTGCTGTGAGAAAAGTGTTGTCCAACACTACCCGCTTCTTTTTTATCAATAACTAAAACTAGCCTTCCTCATTTCGCAGCTTCATGACGGAGGTAAACCCCGACGTTTCAGGTCTTCAATGTGTTAAACACGCCAAACACCCTGAGACTTGATTTACTCATTTTAAAGCCTATAGTTGGGCAAGAAACCATTGCAGTTTACATCAAATCATTGGCTTTCCCGGGTTGACTTAAAGGGACTAGGAAATTTTTTTCAAGCTTCGTGGTGTGGTGATGACTGATTTGTTTGCGTGCCAGTAATTAACACTTAATTGAAAAAGTGAATTGACGGTGGGAATTTATCATGAAAGACCAGCATTTTGTAATAACCGAAGCTTGAAAAAATTTTCCTAGTCCCTTTAAGCATCAGTGGTCGACATCACTTGTCCCCTGTATTTTGCTGACAGGTCAGGAATAAACACGGGAGGGGCCGTTTCGCAAACATTATCACTCAACGCTGTCACAGGCGCCAACTTGGCAAACTATCATCTGTGTGCTCAAATGCTTAGGGGAGGGGATAAACTTGTCAAATGGATTTGCTCTAAAAGCTTTTTTTAAAGCGTTGTATACAAAAGGATGCTCACATCTAACTCCTACAGGAAATCCATTCGGAATACCATCTTAAACGCACTTGCTTAATGTTCTTTTGAATATGAAAAAGATACTTTCACGTTATCATCACCGGCGGCGGCCGCGTAGGACTGATTGCATTAGCAGGGGAACAATAATGACTTATTCCTATTTTAATATGATTACATTGTCCACGGATGCGCCCATTTTATTCTGACATGCCCTACTGGATGCAGCTAGGGTATTCGTTTTCAATTTTTAAAAAGCCACTGTGGAAGTATCCTGAAGGAGGATTAGGGAAAGTTTTGTGACTTACCGACTACATGCACTCTCAATTACCCTTTTGCCTTGCGTTACTGACAGCAATCATCTGAGATTGGGTTGTTATAAACACAGTTAATGTGCTGTTTCGACGTTATCTTTATGGTGGCGTTAACTGCAATAGAGGGGTTGGGCAGCTTTCCGACTCCACTCCGACTTCAAATACGAGAATGAATTGCAGTCCGCTGTGGACATCCTTGATAAAAACGATTTGATAGACGTTTGCAAATCGTAAAATGCCATAACTTTGTGGCAGAATAATTTTGACTCGTAATCGGAAGCGCGCATAAATCGCAAATACAATGTATCATAGTTGTCATGGTCGTGTCTCAAAGTCGTGACGACTAGAATTACGACTTCAATATTCATTATTTATCCGCACTTCCGATTTATAAGGCCAATTTTTTCTGCCTTCAATTTATGGTGTTTGACGAATTGAATCACATCGTTTTTATCAAGGATGTCCATAGCGGACTGCAATTCATTCTCGTAGTTGAAGTCGGAGTCGGAGTCGGAAAGCTGCGCATCCTCTCTAATGAGCATAACTGACGGGGAACGCCAAGACAGCACTAGGCCTACGTCATGTCAGTAACAAATACTGTTTGATCAAAATTTATCACATTTATCAAAATGAGGGGCCACGGAAAAGATGCGAGGACAGGAGGAAAATGGGTGTGGTCCAGCGTAGAAAAATCCGTTGCAATGTACGTAGAGTGCTTTATTTGGTCGCATCACTGCAAGAATTCGTATGTCGGCCATCACTGGTCAAGCGATCAAGGTGGAGAAATTTCTGTTTCAAGAAAACTTAACAAAAGGCCCTTCCTTTCAAGAATATGGAGGGTGTCAATTCATGTTTCCAGGCATTATTGCTACATGTACAACAAAACTTTAAACCAAAGTTCTAAACCCCTCGTAGGCATTCTTTTTGTTGCAAATGGTCGGAGACAAAGGAACTGCCATCAGGAAGGACAGCTCGGGAAGAAAGCGTTTGGAAATTATAGCGTTTTTAGATTTTATTGAGGTTTGGCATCATAAATTCTATGTTGTTTCCTTTTCTGGCTAATGGCCTTGGCGAGGGGGAACAATTGATTCGCGCGGGTCCGTCAGGTAGGCCTACGGTTCCTTTATAAATGTTGATGCACCCATTATAGCGCCTATATTATGTCGTCGAATAAAAAAGGTTCGAAAATTGCTGGGAGATATGTTCCCGATTCAGCTCCATCATCTTGCGCAGAAGCCTGATTCAGGGTCGTATTTTAGAACGT
The DNA here is from genome assembly GCA_002633025.1 of Notospermus geniculatus. NCBI lineage: Eukaryota > Metazoa > Nemertea > Pilidiophora > Heteronemertea > Lineidae > Notospermus > Notospermus geniculatus. The sequence continues at coordinate 17,168 of NMRB01003538.1, read as the reverse complement.
TCCTTAACGTTACATCGACCTTGCGACTGGAAGCAACTACCGGCAATGGTGGGCGACTGGCAGGAAACAGCAACTGATGTGGACCCATGTTCCCGAAGCCATCGTTAGATTAACGATGTCGTTACACTATGCATTTTCCCAGTTTTAACGACATCGTTAACCTAACGATGGCTTCGGGAACATGGCTCCAGATCCTCAAACAGGTCGATGTGCGCGCCCCGGCAACGCTTGCCGACCGTTGCCGCTAGTTCCAGCCAGTTGCTCATGTTCTACTCTTTGCCGACCGTTGCCACTTGTTGCCGCAATGACCAGTCGTGGTCGATGTGCGCGGTCCGCTCACATCGACAGCGACTTTTGCGTAATCACCGCCGTACGCGGAAAAGATTCATTCGAATTTTGGAAAATTCGAAGTCCGATTCAGGGTCTATTAGTTATTGATGTAAATGTAAGCTGTTATTATGCAGATTCAGAAAATTCGAGATGAAAAAAAAATCTAACAGTGTATGGCGAGGAACTGCAACGCGTTCGGTTGTTGGTAAGGCCAAGCGCACATTTGCGGCAAAACTCAGTGCGGTAGGTGTGTTTTTAAGGTCGACTGACCCAATGCTGTCGACTCGTCATTCAGCCGGGTCAGTCGATTTTAAAAAGCACCCCTACCGCATCGAGTTTTGTCGCAAACTTGGCTTAAAGGCGCCGGATTCGTCCCCGAGACGTCTCTTTTGTTTCGACACTCAAATCAAGTCAAAGCTGGCCATCGGCTAATCCTTAAAGTTCCGAGGAAGGTTTTTCTGAGACTGGGGTATATAAAAATGTGAACAGCGCTGTCCAAATCCAATGAATTTTTTCATAAAAGCCATTACCAAAAACAAATACTTGAAGATTCATGTAAAGGAAAAAACAATAAGGAAGAACATCAAGCAAAACGAACGGGGAACCAATAAGACATTTTTACTTACATGTACCTTGGGGCGACATTTTTGAATGTGTAGATCCTTCTTGAAATCTCTCTCCGACGAATAAATGACCGAGCGATTGGAGAAGCTTCGCTTATATCTTTAACTTGCGACGGGTTTAGAAAAACATAGGCCTTAGCAACCTCATTCCTATGGCATCAGCAGTTTCAAATGCCTGGGAACGGATAAGAAGTGAGAACGTCATTCGAAGCGATGTTGTCGGTTTAAAGGGATCAGTCCACCCACGTTTGAATTTGACCACGTGTCACTGGTAGAACCAGTCAGAGTGCGGTTTTTGTACCTGTTCGTAGAAACTCATTATGCTCAGACCAAACTCCAACTTCGTGAAACCTTAAAAATGCTTTGAACCTTGGACACTAGGTCCGCTAGTACATTCGAAATAACATGGAGAAACTTGACGTCTCCGTCGAATGTGTAGAACAAGTCACGTAGAACACGTGCCCATCAAAATGGTGATGGGTGAAGACACAAGTTCAAACGGAAAGAGGCGGACACCAGATCTTCTCAAAGGATTTCAAATGTCACGTTTTACGAGCCCTTTTCTCAGCAATGAATCTTTTATAGGGAGTACTGGTATCCCTCGTAAATGGGGGAAACTAATTGATTTGACAAATACGCCTGGTACAGTCAGTTCGCACAAAATGGAAAAATGAACACTAGATGGCGCTTTATTATCCGTGGGTCCGAATCTTGTAGAAGGACGCGATGACTTCCACCTTAGAAACCCGTTTCTATTTCATATTCTTTATTATCACAAGCCATTATTCATGTTATATGAGTTGTACCTTAGGACAACATGCAGCAGCAGGTTTTGATTGGTTCAGCGTGCAGTATGCCACACCAATCGACCATAGAATCATGTCTTCGATACCGTGCAACCCGGCGTTGCATTTGCATGCTGTTCGTTCATTGGATGGCGAGAGATGCTAATTTACATTGCGATCAAAATACCCTCTGTTGACAACATTTATGAAATGGTCCATGGACCATGTAGGCCTACTCACCTAGGTGAATGTACCAGAAGAACGAACTACAAGTGTCAAGGGAAACATCAAGCGTTTCCCGTGAATCATTTGGCGCGAAGCTGTACGCACTAGTCCAGTAAAACAGCATCTTTTATGATCATAGCTGGTTGTGTGAGTGTATCGACTTCAGCGAACGGGTAGACCAACCCCGCGAAAGCGTTTCCCGCCAAATCGTTTGGCGCGAAGCCGTATAGACCAGTAACACAGCATTATGATTACAGCAGTGGTTGTGTGAGTGTATCGACTTCAGCGAGCGCGGTAAACTATCCGAATCATTTGGCGTGAAGTCGTATCGCAGTAAGTAGGCCTATTGTACATGTAGCCTATTCCAGTAAACAGCATTATCAGGTTTTGGTTCCCGAAGCCACCGCTAGGGCTAGCGGTGGCTTCGGGAACCAAAATGTATCAGCACTAGAGCGATGATGAAAGAAGATTCGAAGGGATTGTCACCGAAGGATGCGAAGGTAACCCGACCGAACTGACTCGTCCCTCGTCCCATCCTCCCACAGCAGGGGTTTTTACCTCGCTCCTCTAACGCCTGATATTCTCAGGATGCCCTCGTCCGGGCCTCCTCTGCTTATGGTGATATCGTGATAAACGTTTCCGTTCCTCTATAATAGCACAAGGGTGCCGCTAGGTACACGATGAGGTATGGTCCATGTGAATAATCAATCAATCTTTTTTTGAATAATCGGAATACCGATCAAGATATTTTATACCAAGAATACGAGGTCCTGACCTATTTTGCACACATGTGCACATGTACCATACGTCCTCCGACGTTAATATACCGGTAGTGTAAAATGTACTGTGTTCTACAGTAGAGCTCTGCCTGCAGCTGAGATTTGTGAATGTGAAATCTAGGGATTGATTCCTTAAAGTACATATCAGGCAAGCATTTTTGAGACCTTTACGAGGCTATGAGATCTCTACCTGCACTCTCCAGAGATTCTGAAAATAGCATATAATTCAATGCAGTGGGGCTTTAAACGCAGCTTTTTTCTCTTTTCTTCTAGGTTTTCCCGCCCGCCACGAAACTACAGTAATAAGGAGTTGAATAATGATATTACAGGCATATAGGCCTATAGGAAATGGATCGGGTAGCAGGGAATGAGTGAGACAAATAGGAGATGGAGCACCTATTCGGCAAGGAAAAGGGAATAATGAGTAAGCAGCTTCGCATTTTTGAATAAGGAAAATGAATAAGGAGTGAGTACATGTAGCTTCGCATTTTCGAATAAGGAAAACGAATAAGGAGGTCGGTGTAGCTTCGCATTTTCGAATAAGGCCACATAAAAAATACTTGTTTAGCGTCCCCTCCCGACCTGAAAAATGCCAAGACCCCTGAATTTTTTTGTAATGCATTTTCAATTCCATTAAAAAATTGCGTACTCTAAAATTTGAAAATAAAAAAAAATTTCTTTTTGACCCATCTTTTCAGCTAAAAACTACTAAAAAAAAAAATAAAAACCTCCCTCCCGACCCTGAAAAACTAAAGTGCCCGGACGCTAAACAAGTAATTTTTTTATCTGGCCTAAGGAAAAGGAATAAGGAGTGACTAGCTTCGCATTTTCGAATAAGGAAAAGGAATAAGGAGTGACTAGCTTCGCATTTTAAATAAGGAAAAGGAATTTAAGGGATGGAGGGCTTCGCATTTGAATAAGGAAAAGGAGCCAACTTCTATGGGACCTCGGGTCACGGCGCTTTCACGAACCCCAAAGTACCGATCTGAGAGGGCTTTTAGTTACACTGTCTGTTGCTAGATGGCGCGGCGGTAAATTGCCGATTTACTCGACACCGCAACACCGCGTGCTCCAGCTGATTGTATCCATCCGCGGTATGTCGGGCCGAGTCGGTCTGCTGCGCGTCTCTGCGTATTTAATGGATTTTTAATGGATATCACCGCAGGATGGGGAGTACATTTATGCACGAATTTTCGATAAGAATGTATATTTTCTAATGGTAGGTGTATTTATTTCGATTTCTTCTTCGATTTCCCTAAAACTGTGTTTATTTGCGATCACGAGTGTTTCTCTACTTGCCGATCGATACAGATGTACACAGTATACGGTACTCTGTAGAGGGATGTACACCCGCATTGTCAGTGCGAGGGTGGAGGGGCCGTCTCAAGAGTTGTGATGCCAGGGGTTGTGTCATATTAGATGGATACGTTGTGTTCGTGTGGTGATGTCATGGCATGCATGGTAGGCCTATCTGAATTTTCTGTCGCGAGTGTGTGTTTTGGATACTAGTAAGTTACCGGTGACAGAGTTTGAGTTTGTTGTGATCCTTATTTATGTAGCTAGGCCTAGCCTATGTGAAGAGGTTCTTTTTTTCTCTCTTATTTTTGATGTTAGGCCTAGGCCTAATTAAATAATACTTGCAATAATTCAGGTCTAGGCTAGAAGGCCTACGTGTAGGCCTATGGAAGGCCCAGGCCTATGGAGGGTGATCACCCGCTTGCTTTGATGTAGATCATAGGGGCCTGTTTAATTGAAGCATGATTGGGTAAGTGACTTAAAGCTAATGGTACCTTTAACCAATTGGAAAATGCATTGAGTTAATAGTACCATTAACTTAAAGTCACTTTATGATACAGGTCCCTTGCTATTTATTTGGTATTATCATTAGTTAGATTAGAATGTCCCATGCTCCTAGATGACTAGCCCATGCTCCTATAAGACTGTTCCCACAATTCATCCGTGTATCAATCATGTCAATCCTGGGTTTGCTCTGCCACCATCAACCTGTGGTATGGGCAGGCATGTCCTGTGGAGGATCCCAGAACACCCACCCTGAACATTTTCATGCATTTTGGCACATGCCCCAGCTGCCACAAATTGGTCCCTTATGAAATTTTTCAAACGAACGGATAACCCTTCCTGCCTCTGACATTGCTCTTAGTCTTTAAAAGGCATTGTCTTCTTATGTTCCATTTCAACATTGCTCTACATGATAAGGTACTTCGTTGAACTTGAAAGTTGAATGTAGCCTACATGTATCTGAATTCTCATCAGCTCATGGTCTATCTTCCAAGGTCGTGTTACAAAGACTTACAAAGGCGTTTAATTTCTGTACTATCAACTGCAGGTCAAGAGATTGCCATCTTAAATCTTGCTGTGAACAAATTTTGGACAGTCCCTTTGTCCGTGTTAGGATTCTTCAGAATGAGACCCTTAAGCTATGTATTCAGATCTGAGAATTCCCTGTTGTTTCCTTCTGTCATGTTTTGATAAGTGCAGCCGACATTTATTTCAGGGTGTTTTGTGCCTCGTGATGAATTCTGGCTCAGAAACCGGTGGTATACATAGTTTGCAGAGTATTGGCGTACATTTACCCTTTGTGACCCAATATCCAATTTAAGATTAAAGCTAAAATAAATCAGTCTTTTTGGGAAGGTGATTCGAAGTAGATGCCACATGCATAGAAATTCTGCACTATTCAAAACCCCCCGCAAAGATGCAAATGTCTGACACACTAAAAATGTTTCAAGGGTCCTGAAGTGATGTTTGAACTGAGTTATGCTGTCAATAGATTTGACACCCTTCTACATAGTTTGTCTTTTATAGTCCTGAAACAATTAGCGTTAACACAAGATCGTAGGTGAGCCCAATATGTGACGAAAAATTTATCACTGTTTTCATTTTGTTACAGTAAGCTACTCATGTAATCATTTGCTCAATGGTTTAGTAATTTGATGCATCAATGACGACACTGTTACTGATGTTTCCATGCAAGAATTTTACGCTTTGTTGTAGGAATGTTGCTGTTAACAGGGACTGCTGGGTGTTGTTGTTTTATTAATTGTAGCAGGACTTCATGACCTCTGCTGGCGTTACACGCCAAGCTGGTAATTTTAGGGAGTGGATTTGACACTGACATCAAATTGCCAAACATACCAAACATCAACATTCAGCCATTCTGCCAACTTAAAGAATGGCTGAGTGCACCAAATCGCTGACATTATCCATGTATGTATGTTGTGTGACATCACATTTTAAGTCAGATACTACATGTACATGTACATGTATGAATACAATGTATGTATATAATAATACAAGAATACGATTATGAATCATGTGTAATTACCATAGAGCCACCCTTTCATGGAATTATTACTGATTAGTTGTATTCAAATTATTGTTTTTTATATAAGCCTACTTAGTAATAATGATGGATTGTGTCCTATCCCCAGGGGTTTAATGCAGGCCTTTACTTCACAGCTTGTCTGCAAGCTGACAACATCAACCAAACTTGTTAATTATGACGATGTCAAATAATTGAAAATATATTTCCATGGTAAAATCCACGTGATTCTGCTGTACGTGTGTGTGTGTGTGTGGGGGGGGGGGCTGAAAAATAGCTCATTTAAAAAACTACATGTATGCATTGAATAGGATTGTCACTATCGCATCAGTCAACTCGGACAAATCCCCAGTGGACAATTTTCCGGGGACAAATCCTCCTGTGATCGATAATCCTGCATGTAAACGTTGGAGCTTTTTATGGGCCATCTGATCAATCCTACATGTATCATTCATGCCAATTCCGTGAATCCCATCATCTGGTCGACTCACTGCTTGCAAAATGCACATATAATATAGTCCAGTGTGACGTTATGTTAATCTTTGATGACATCGTTGTACATTGTACATGTAATTAGGCAGAAAAAAAGAAATATGAGGCCTTCTATCTCATAGTATCTATAGATTTTCCATGTTATGTGGGTGTCCTGGTATTTTGATTACAAGTAGAGTGATGGGATTTTTACTGTAGCGCGCGAGTGAATAGTGTTATGTTCGCCATTCGGTGATTTTACATCTTTTGGAAAAGGACAGGAGAACATTTTATGTTGTGAACAGAAATACATGTATTCGTACTCTAAAGTATACTGTTACAATATACATGTACATACTTTATAATTTATGTAATTATCATTGCACTAAAGAGGAATCTTTTTCTTTTCAGGCTCCTGCCATGGATTACGGGCCCACCATAATGTCCCACTGGGGCAGGAGGCAAATGTGGATGAACAGGGTGGCCAATGGATGGCTACTTGTTTTCATCGCCAGCACCCTCCTCCTCTCAGCAGACGGAGCCTTCACACCTGTAACGAAAGAAACATTCAAATTCACTAAAGATACGTATAATGTTACCATTCACGAAAACTTCTTAGCGAAAACATATACCATGCCAGAATCAGAATGGATGGGAATCCGGGCGTATGATCCAAATTTAGAAATTCGCTACAGGGTCATTTATGGCAATGAACAAGCATTTTTCAAGGCAGAGGAAAAACAGATGGGAGACTTTTGTTTTCTGCAAATCCGAACACGGACGAATATCAACGACGTGTTGAATCGTGAGAGTCAGGATAAATATTTCCTCACAGTGAAAGCTGTTGGTCGGTTGAGTTCGGGTGATGTTCAACCATTTGAGACCCGCACGCAAGTGATTGTCAAAGTGCTAGACCGCAATGACTTGATGCCCTTGTTCTATCCGACGGAATATTCAGCTGACATTGGCGAGGATAAACAGCTGCATAGCACGATATTAACAGTCACAGCATCTGATGCTGATGAGGGTGTAAATGGGGAGATATACTATAGTTTCCATAAGAAAACCAATGTTTTTGCTATTCATCCTACAAGTGGGGCAATTACTCTAACACGTCTTCTGGATTACTCAGAGCAAAATTTCTATGAACTTGACGTTCTGGCGAGAGATCGAGGTGCTAAAGTCTTCACAAGTGGTATATCATCAATGAGCATGGCCAAAGTTAAAATAAAAATTGTACGTGTTAATCGATATGCACCAGAAATCAATGTGAAGCGTGTGACTCTATTACCAGATGACGTTAAACCAGGTACTGTTTGTGCAGTCGTGACTGTGACGGATAAAGACACTGGCCAAAATGGGGAATTGAATGTAGTGCATATAATGCATGGCGACCCAGAAGGGCATTTTAGTCTCATACAGGTGCAGAAGGATCAGTTTAGTCTGGAAGTTGCAAGGCCGCTTGAACGGGAGGTGATACCAGTTTACAATCTCACGATCCAGGCAATTGACAAGGGCATGCCGCCACAGACGTCTACAGTCAGTTTAATCGTCAACTTGAAAGAATCTCACCATTCGATTCCACAGTTTGACAGAAAGTACAGAATAACTGTCGATGAAATCATTCCTGTGAATACTCCTTTATTGTTTGTGAATGCATCAAGTAAAAAACTCCTCAAGGACGACGTCTCCTATGAAATAACCGGCGGTAACGTCAAAAACTACTTCAAGATAAATTCTTTCACTGGTTTGATCTCCTGTGCAAATCCATTGGATTACGAGACGGTTAAGAATGTGACTCTGCAAGTTACCGCTTATGATAAGAGCAACTTGTTGATACCCAAACAAGCCACCACAAACGTCAGCATTGTCATCAAGGATTATAATGATAATACTCCAGTTTTCAACCACACCGATGCTGTGATCAGTTTTGAGGAGAATCAACCCATTGGTACCTTCGTATACAAGGTCGAAGCTTTTGACCTTGACGAAGGTGATAATGGTTACATCACCTACAGTATTGCTAATGTCAACTCTGTGCCGTTTGAAATTGACTACTTCTCTGGCAAAATCAAATCGAAACAGGTGCTTGACTACGAAGTAGGACGACGGACATTCCGGCTTGTTATCCGAGCATCCGATTGGGGTAAGCCCTTCAGACGGGAAGCAGAAACATCAGTCACGATCAAGATCAAGGATGTCAATGATCATAAGCCTCTGTTTGAGAAGGTCGATTGTCATGGATACTTGTCACGGGAAGCTCCGATTGGTACCGAACTAGTTGTGGCATCAGCGATTGATTTTGACACCGGTAGCATCATAAGTTACCGCCTCGTTTCTAGCGATGCCGGCGACGACTGCTTCAGGGTAAATCCAACTACGGGATCGTTGAAGCTCAACTGTGACCTGAAAAATTCGAAGGCTGAGAGGCTACACCTGCAGGTTACTGCCACTGACCAGGTTAATGAGGCAGACCCGATTTTCGTCAATGTATCCCTTGTGAACAACAACCGCAACCATCAGTTGTCAAATAACGATGTCAACATCCAATGTACACCGACACACGTGACGGAAAAGCTGAGTCAACTTCTGCAGCAGGCTGCTGCGGTGAATGCCGATTTAGATGTACAGGAGAAGACCGATCCCTCAGATCATTACAATACCAACAAACATGCACCGCAGTTCCGTGCTGGGCTGCCAAACGTGGTGCAGATACTTGAAGACGTACGAAGCGGTTCCTCGATTCTGAGCTTGGAAGCGCACGACAAGGACCCGGGATACAATGGAAAGCTTGTCTACGTCATTAGTTCTGGGAACGATGATGGTTGCTTCAAGATTGATACCTACACTGGGGAGTTGAGGGTCTTCTCTACACTCGACAGAGAAATTCAAGACAGGTATAACCTGAATGTGACAGTCTCTGATCTTGGTAAGCCTCGGCGATTTACCAGTCGAATGATCACGATAGAGCTGGAGGATGTAAATGATTGCACGCCACAGTTCACCATGAAGGAATACGAGGCCATTATTTCTGAGAATTCGCCAGTCGGTACAACTGTCGTTCAAGTTTCTGCTGAAGATGAAGACCTCGGCGAAAATGCAATGATAATGTACATGTCCATGAATGATATGTCACATTTTAGCATCAGTACCATCAGTGGGATCATCACTGTCTCGGGCCCCCTCGACCGTGAGCGGATACCTCATCACGTCTTGCACATAAAGGCATCGGATGGCTCACACGACAACCCCCTTACCGCTGTCGCAAGGGTAGCTATCACACTGACCGATGTGAACGACAACGCTCCAAAATTCACACCACCAAATTACCATGTGAAAATCAGGGAAGATCTGCCAGTTGGTGCTGTTGTCACAATTCTCAGTGCCCATGATCCAGACATGGGTGAAGGCGGGGTCCTCACCTACAAATTACTCCGTGGTACTTTCGACAAATTTGACATCGATCGACAAACTGGTGTGATACGGATACGTGACAAACTGGATTATGAAACCCAACAGCTGTACAACATCACTGGATTGGCGAGGGATCAGGGCCAACCGTCAAAGTCGGTGACATGTCAGATTATCGTTGAAATCATCGACGTGAATGAGAACATGTACGCACCCAAGTTTCCTTACCAGGTGACAGAAGGCTCCGTGAAGGAGAACCTGCCCATAGGGAGTAGTGTGATGAAGATAACTGCTAGAGATTATGACAAGGCTAAACCAGATGGGGAAGTGGTCTACTCAATCCGTTCTGGTACTGGTCTGGGCGTGTTCACGATTGATTCAGAGGGTAAGTCAAATGGAAGTTGGCCCAAAAACCAGAGAACACATGGGGAAAAAGTTTAAAAACACGATGCTGATGAATAATGTTAGACTTGTTAGTGAACAGTGATGGCAATATTCTGCCACTGATTTGCAATATCTATTCGGAAAAATGTAAATGAAAGAATAATTCATTTGCCCATTGTCATGATGGTAATGTTGTAGGCTTTGCACAGGTGTAGAGATGGAAACAAATTCTAGACAATGAAACTTTTTCATTGCAGGCTTAATAAAAACTAACGAAATCCTTGACCGTGAGACTACACCGTTCTATTGGTTGACGGTATATGCTCAGGATCGTGCTGCAGTCCCTCGTTCATCCTGGATCCAGGTCTACATTGAAGTAGAGGATGAAAACGACAATATACCCCAAGCAGTGCAGCCCGTCTACTACCCCTCGGTCTTCGAAAACAGTGATCCCGGGACCACTGTTGTTCAGGTCCGAGCCTACGATATGGACTACAACCCAAGTCAGCGGCTGACATATGAGATTACTGGTGGAAATCCTCAAAGTTTTTTCAGCATCAATCGGAATACTGGTAAGAAGAATTTTTATATCCCTACATCCCCATTCGGGTAGATTTCATTAGTGTTGGCGATTGGAGGCTTTTCGCTGATTGGCGTCTTCTGCACTGTTATTTCCAGCGAGTTCGTTACCAGTATGGCCAAAAAAGGCCCTTTCATGTCAAGATACATTTTTGAGAGTATTCAGAAAATTACTTAGGAAAACATGTATTTATCATCTAAGTGAATTTGAAGGCCCAGCTACGAAAATAAAGACGGCTGTATGCACCACTGTCTGGCGCCTGTAGGCTGTATGTCAGGGGAAGGGAATGGAATGGAAACCATGTATGACCAAAAGGCTTTAGTCACACTCTGGACCTTTTTTGCTACAAACACTGCGTTTATCGTGTGCTTAGAGGAGGTGCGTAGATTGGGGTGCAGTTTCCTCGTGTCCCACATGCAGTGTGGACGTTACAACTTCGTCAGCCCACAGTGGTGTCTTCCATTTATTTAACATATTACTTAGCAATTCTGTACTAGTCAGATTATTAGTGAACCAATGTTGCACATTTCTCACACCTTGTTCGAATTCACCCCACTCACTGGAGACAAAGGACATGAAGGAAGGATGTTCCACTTCTATCATTGGCTGGACAGTGGTGCCAGGGGTCTATCATGCCTGACGGATTTGCTGTTCGCTGCAATCTTACACAATTTTAGGTTTTGGGGATTTCTATTTTTGGTTCGATCGATGAATCACAGTTGGGTGTCCCACACCCTGTCTTGGCATCAATTGTCACACTGTGTGATGAATGTCTGATGCTCTTGAGATGGCACACACACTATTGAAGTTCTGTATGGCATGTATGGTAGCGGCAGTACCATAATCTTGACGGTTTAACTTTTGTGTCTAGCTTACATGTAGCTTCAACGAAGTTCTTTCGTGTCCACAGATACGGAACTGCATGTACAGAACTCTGCAGAGTACAGTCGATTCTTCAATACTTGCATTTAAATAGTAATTAGAAATGTAGACTGTATTTTATTCCTTCGCTAGTCATGCATGGAGGTATTGTATCAGATAATAAGTGGTTCATTATGATGAATACCTCCTACTTCTCAACCACTACTAGAGAGTGATGATATCAAATTCAGACTGGGCGCACCTAAATTATTGCAGCTTATAGTTTCGTATGCCGATCTATATATTATTACGCTTAACGTCTGGGTTTTGTGGCAGCATCTCCTCGGAAACCGCGCGACCAAATGACGTGAAATTTGGTATTGGTGGGGTTTCGGATACGAGGATTATGTTCAGCTATGTCTTAAAACCGACTATGCCACAGGAAAAAAGTTATCATTCATTTTTTGCCAATCTCATNGTCCTACGGGGGTAAATGTCCGGGGCCAGATGTCCTAGGGGAGCAGAAGTCCTCCGGGGGTAAATGTCCAGGCGGCAGATGTCCTAGGGGGTAAATGTCCGCAGGGCAAATGTCCAGGGGGGCAAATGTCCTGATACCTTTCTAAACAAAATTCGGGGGGTGTATCCCCCGGATCCGACCTTGGATATGCCCGTGCACACCCCGTGCGTAGCACGGGTATCAGCTAGTGTAAATATAAAAACGTGCTTCAAGCCCGGACTTTTGAGAATTTTACCAGCGTGGCGTGAAGTGTCCCATGGACGATTCATTCATTCCATCGTACTTAAAATGTCTTTTCATTTCCGACCCATTCAAATGAAAATTTGCATAAAAATTCTCAAGAAAGAAGTTCCGTGTTCATTGAATGAATCATTCAATAGGCGGTTAATAGATCTCCCATTGAGAAGTTTAGTAATACACCTACATGTACCGGTATACTTATCAAGATAGGGTTATTTCAGCAAATGGAATGAATGGTGCCTTGGCCCGATTTGCTTTTACTGGGGGCCCATATAACTTGTGACGTGATCCACATGGACTGTGGGCCCCACCAAATGCTGGGTAATGAAGTTCAAGTGGGGACATTGGCAGCGCTGTGGCTAAGGCACATCTCCAGGATAATCGATCATGACTGTCACTATCCATGCCTCAAAGCATTCAATGTTCCCGATGCTAAGTTCTTCAAATAAAGTCAAGTGGTGCATGTAAACTACGGCCAAACTTCTTGTCATGTTTCCTGCATGTAACAACTGAACTGACTTTCCATTCATCGTGTCCATGGCATTGCATTCATTGAATCGTGGGTACAACTGGCCATGTCGAATTAGCGGAACCAGCGGAAACAACGGAACCCAGCGGAACCTGGTCTGCAGCCGGTACAACTACATGTACATGTTGAAAGCGTAAAACTGGTTGGCTTCGTTACTCACAAGAGGTTTACTAGTATTTGAGGTTGACAACTGGGAATTGCATGAACTGATACAACCTCATACATGTCATACATAGTCTATGTCTGATGAGTTCATTCAGCTGAAAAGGGCTGTCGGAAAAGATTGACGAAATCTCCAAAGTAGAAATCAGTGTCATGATTGCTTGATGATGCATGTGAATAGCACTGACAGATCATCAAATTAATTGAGCAAAGAACTTTTTTGGCGTTTCCACATCAGTTTACATTTTGCCTGACCCGTATGGGAAATAAAAGCATCTGGTAATACATGTTTTCTTTTTGACATGTTTCCTTTATGATTTGAATAGATATACGAATGAATATCAAAGGAGAATTATTGTGTCAATGATGGTATTTAAGCTTGAATACCAGTCACATACCAGTGTAGTGTGAAATAGATATAGCCTACCACACGACTTCTGTGTTCGTGTTTCGCTCAAAGCAAGAACGATTATGTTGGGTATAATATCCACGATAAAACACCGAATTCGTGATCTTGGTGTGGGATGACGGTTCTGCGTGATGATCATCAGCTGTCAAAAAGTACGAACAAACGGTTCGTGTTTGTGCTGTAAAATCCTTTTAGTCAGTGCACACACCGTCTGGAATTTTGTAAATGGATTGGAGGCATATATGACCCAAAACTAAGTCTGGACACACTTATCATGGACTTATGCAGACTTGATTTTTCTTGTCCTAAACTCTGAAAATATCCTTGTCGACAGATCCTAAGAACGATTACGTTGGGTATAATATCCACGATAAAACACCGATTCGTGATCTTGGTGTGGGATGACGGTTCTGCGTGATGATCATCAGCTGTCAAAAAGTACGAACAAACGGTTCGTGTTTGTGCTGTAAAATCCTTTTAGTCAGTGCACACACCGTCTGGAATTTTGTAAATGGATTGGAGGCATATGACCCAAAACTAAGTCTGGACACACTTATCATGGACGTATGCAGACTTGATTTTTCTTGTCCTAAACTCTGAAAATATCCTTGTCGACAGATCCCCGGCATTTCAAGCGATTTTATAGCATCTTTCGACAGCTACCCTGGCCAGTAATTGCCTCTGCCGCATCCGTAACTTTCAGTTACTGCATCATTTACGAGTCAACTCACCTCCAGTCTCTTTTACCTCTAAGTCTGACGCCCTTTATTTTGTACACACCGTGCCACTCCCTGCAGGGTCTGAAAGCTTGAAATAACTCCTGACCCCTTCTGCCCTTTTTTGTTTGATAAAAATAACGTGTCGATATTGTGACCAACATGGTTCTCACAGTAGGAAATCAAACAGTCCCTCAAATTTGTTTTGTCCACTTTGCTGATTTGAGTTTTTTTCTGTCGCTTTACCGAAATCAAGGGGTGATACTGATTTANTAAAGAGTAAGTCTATGAAGTAAAGAGTAAGTCTATGAAGTAAAGAGTAAGTCTATGAAGGAAAGACTATCAAATGATAATGTCTTGCATTGGTATGGTGGACGCTGTCAAGTTGGGAGAATTGGAGGTATCCTGCTAATGAACTGACAAGCACTCGCCCTTGTGATAGATTTTTCAAGGAATTTCTTCCTGCTTTAGAGAAGGCCCTGACCTCCTACATGCCCTACTGCATGTGATGTTGAGGACTACCATGCTCCATCAGCACTGCAGTGTTGTGCGGCCATGCACTGTTGAGTTCACCAAAAATTGGATCAAGTTGGAGGAAAATTTCTGAGAGTTTGCGTCATCTTGGCCAGCAGGGAGGTCACAGAAACAATCCTGAAGTGGACTCTCAATACCAAGGCTGTTAAATGAGGAATGAATTCATCGATCTAACATTGTACTACATTACAATATCAGGCCAGGGTGGTTGATGAATGAAGGGTTATAAAGTGGACAGGGCGTCCCCTGAGTACAAAATGTACACATTGCTCGAGAGTTCATGACCCCTTGCACTGTTTGTGTTGGGTTTGTCTGGAACTAAAAGGTTTCTGAAAGCTCAGAGAACCTTTTGGCTCCCTCAATTCATTGTGTTAGCATTGCTGGTGCTACGCTATTTGCACACGACCAACTTAAGCAGCATTTCACACCTCTTGACATGCATTCAAGAGAGGAAATTGTGATGTATCACCAGCATTCTCTTCTGGATTTGCATCAAAGATCTGACGATAGATTTAGACATTGAGAACAGTATTTTCTACTGGGGGGGTTGTTTTCGAAAACAGGCGTTCTTGAAAGTGCGTACACTTTCTTGGAATAGTATTTTGAAACTTCTGCTTAGATCATTCGGGTTGTTATAACATAGAAGAATCTACTAGTACATACGAAGCGTGGTTTTATGCACGCATGTCTGGTGGGGTTGAAAATCACCCCGAATTTAACCACATTTTCAAAAAATCTCCTTCCCTTTATCCCTCGCTCCATAACGTTAGGCGAAAACACGCAACATATAGGCGTTATTTGGAAACTAGGCTAAGAGATGATTATCTGGAGTATGTTCAGGCTAGAAACGAATCAAGTCGTGAAACAAGGCGTGCCGTCCGGCAGTTCGAAAAGAAGTTAGCAGGGGAGGCGAAGCATAATCCAAAAGCTTTTTGGGCTTATTACAACAGCAAGACTAAAGCCAAACCAAAGATCCCACCACTCAAAGACGGCGATGGTGACCTCATCAGCTCAGACAGGGGTAAAGCTGAAGCCTTAAACCAATTCTTCTCCAGCGTCTTTTATCACAGAGCCTGGCACAGTTCTCCCGGATCCCCCGCGTTATAATTTTTCTTCCGTATTGACCCAGGTGAGAGTGACGGCTGACCAGGTCGTTAAGGCCCTGTCTAAACTCAAAGTACATAAGAGTCCAGGACCCGACAACATTCACCCCATGCTCTTGTTTGAATTGCGTGAAGATCTAGCAGGTCCCTTGGCCGACCTGTTCAATGACAGTCTGCAATGTGGTACTCTCCCCACCCAGTGGAAATCTGGTAAAATCGCCGCCATTTTCAAGAAAGGAGATCCATCACTCCCATCCAACTATAGACCGATTAGTCTAACCTCTGTCTGTTGCAACATATTGGAATCCTTTATTCGTGACCAGATCATGCACCATCTGATGGCTAATAACCTCATTGCTCAAAACCAACATGGCTTCGTGGCTCGAAAGACTTGTGTCACTAAACTCTTAAGCAAGGCGCACACGAGCGATTTTTTGAGCGACTTTCTAGGCGACTATAGCCTTGCGACTACAGGAGCGACTGAACATATTTTTAGTTTTTTTAGTTTTTTTTGGACTCGTTTGCGACAAATGCTTCACTGGAACATCAGTGATGTCGTGGATGACATCATTGATCGACCTCAAAGGTAATTATCGCATGCGACCTAGTAGTCGCATCGGTAGTCGCCCCCATTTTAGTCGCTCGTGTGCGCCATGCTTTAGAAGGATTGGACATTTGGAGTAAAGCTGTTGATGATGGAAATGCGTGCGATGTAATACTCTTAGATTTCGCGAAAGCTTTCGACTCCGTTCCCCATAAACGGTTGGTGTCCAAACTCGAAGCGGTAGGTATCACTGGCGGTATTTTGCAATGGATTAAGGATTTCCTATCAGGACGGGTCCAGTTCGTCGAAGTTGGGGGGTTGAGATCAAGAAGCTCACCTGTTGTGAGTGGTGTTCCGCAAGGTAGCGTTTTGGGTCCTGTCCTCTTCCTGATATATGTTAACGATCTACCCCAATCTCTTCAGAACATTTCTAAACTGTTTGCCGATGACGCTAAGGTTTCCACATCCTCGCACCCAGGTCTTCACAACCGGCTCCCCAACTCGCGCTTGGTTCAGACCCTGGCGACATCAATGCCATTTTAGTGGGGAACCAGCGGAGCACTCGACTCCGCCGAATCCAGCCAATCAGAGTGAAGCTTCTATCCCGTCTTGGTCATATCCC
>NMRB01003537.1:6572-19263 GCA_002633025.1 Notospermus geniculatus | reverse complement strand
TTTTTTTCTTTTAATAGGGTCGTTGCTTTGGTAGACTGTAGCTCGGGCCGGGGGACAGGGGTCCTTTTTCTAGGCCTTGTCTGCCATTGCTCTTCTCCTATTTGCTTTGGAAGACTGTAGCTCGGGCCGGGGGACAGGGGTCCTTTTTCTAGGCCTTGTCTTCCATTGCTCTTCTCCTATTTTGTTCGCAGGTCAGTGCTTTGCAACCCCTCTTTTCCCTTTAGTAGACCCTTTTCCTTGGAGGACAGGGTTCCTCTTTTTAGGCCTATGTCTTCGTCCATGATGGTCTGTTTCTAATTTTTCGTTGGTCAGGTTTTGTAGGTGCTGTTCACCTATAGGCTCCCTTTCTTTACTGTTGCCCCTTCATTTTGTATTATCTTGCTCTTCATTTATTTTCTAGGCCTTATTTGTTATCACTTCCTCATACATTTGTTTAATATAAATTACTCTTACTATGGTCTTGGGGGTATTGTACTGTTAGTATAATTATACTGTTAGTTTAATTCCTCCAAGCTATATTTTCCCTTCAGCCTAGTCAAGCCTTACATTCACTAATTACATTTCTGTTAGGTTGAGCAACCACCTTTTGGGGCTTGTACTCTTTTCTTTCCTTAATTGCTGTCACGTCCTGTTTGGATGGGATACTTCATGTCTACATTTGGGTTTCAGCTCAGTCTGCTCTAGAGTTTCGGATTGTAAAGTTCCAGCCTGAAGAAGACCCCGGTTGGGGTCGAAAATTCGCAAACACTCTGGAAATTGCCTTTTTATTTATCACATGTTGATAAAAAAGATGGAGAATTTTCAGATAGTGATGACGAAGAAGAAATATTTGAAAAAATAAAATATAATCAAAAAGTATGTTCATGTAAAACATATAGAAAATATTATTGTCCAATATTTCAAACACAAACATTTTATGAAGATGATGAAATTATTTATTCATTAAGTCAATAATTGTAAACTCACTTCCTCTCCACTCTCCCTCGTCACTCGTCACTCGTCAAAATATGTTGTTAAATGAAATACCACACAACTGCACCAGTTCCACATAAACCGCCAATAATAAATAAATATTCATAATTCCTCATCTCCTTACTCGGAGTATAATAGTCACTTAATTGAGGTTGCTTTCTCAATTGTATTTTATTTGTTGGGTGTTGTTCATTATATATTTCGCTGTATAATTCTAGGGAAGTATTTGTCTGTCTAAAATCTAAAGCTGCTTGATTTTCCTTCTTCCTTTGAAGATTGACGAAATCAATTACTTGTTGCCTATGTTGGTTCCATTCATCTGTAGCCTTCTGTAATTTTTCTTCTGCTAGCAAAAGCATTAGTTACTGCCCCGCCTATCATCATTGCAATTGCTGTGGCCATTTATCTAATGTAAAAAACAATGTTGAAATATTATAATAGTAATATAACATATTTGTTCTCACTTCTTTATTAGCCCATACAAAATTATCAATAAATTCTCTTGCTTTATCCAATTGTGTTTGAAATAGGTTGAAATCTACTTTAATGCCCTTTTTAAGGTTTTCTGTAGCATCTAATGGCATGATATTTATCCAACTATCTCTAATTGATAAGAAAGGTGAAGCATTAATTAGAAAACCTCTTGAAATAATCAATAGGAATAACACGATCGAAGTGTTCATTAAATGTGTCTTTACTTTGGGACTTAACCCAGTCATAAAAGAATTTATCTGAACACTTTAACACAGATGAAAATATTCCTACTCTTGAAATACAGTTTCTTATTTTGTTATACATGTACCTATCTTCATCATTATCTATTTTATCTTGTCTATTTCTTTCTTTTATTTTTTTATAACAATCTTTACAGACACACTTTAAGGATGAAGGAGAAAATTCTTCCAGTGGTTTAGTTTTTCCACAACATGTTTCATCTCCCCTACACGTTTCATAATTATAATCTAGTTTATCAATCGTTTCAGATAATTTTAATTTTTTCGTTTGGTTTATCATTTATTTAATAAATTTTTTTTGAAATAAATGGAACGTAACACAAACAACTTTCAACTTACAAACTTCTTAACAGAACTCAATGAAGAATTTAAACCCAAACCACAACAGCCTTATACTAAGTTAGCTGACTTGCCACAAAATATACAATACATCATAAAAGGCCTATCATTTACAGAAACAAAGTATGGTAAAAAGTTATCAATAACATTAGTTTACTCTACTCTTGGTGTTGACGTAGAGTACAGGACATTTTTACCAGAAAGATTTAACAGAATGTCTGAACCACAAATTAAGGTCTTAACTATAAATCCAAACATCAGGACTGTTCACAAAGGAAAGGACAAAAATGGTAATCATCAGATAACTTTCTTCACAATAAATGAAGTATAAAGTGTTAATGATCGATTCTAAGGATTACCCTGATCAAGAAGCAAATGATTTAACAATTCAATTAGATGAAGAAGTAAATAATGTAGAAAGTATCAGAATTAATTATGCAGGAATACCATGCACATTTTACAATATTTCATCTGCAAGAAATAATGATAGATTTGTTATTTATGAAGATCGTCGTGGAAAACATATTATCATGCCAGATGGATTCTATACATTGCCTATATTTAACAAGGAATTTAAAAATCAATTACACATAAAAGGTATGGATAGAAACAGGATTTCATTTGATTTACGTCCTTATGATGCAAAGATACAAATTACATTTAGTATAGCTAGAGGAAAAACTGCTGGTGATTATAAGGGTGCTTTCGATTGTGACTTAACTGTAACTGGTTAAGGTAACTATTCTGTTCGTTTGTGACATAACCGTAACCGGTTAGGGCTAACCGCCTAACCACCTCTGGAGATGGTTAAGCAGTTACGAACGGAAAACGGTTAGCGAACCGTTCCGTTCGTTTCTGGAACCGATTATGGTTTGTGCACTCTGGCCTCAAAATCCATGATGGTGTCAGGCGCAAGCAGCACGTGCAATCAGAAGGCAGGATTTGCTAGGCCTACGCCTTCTGAATTTGTTACTGTACGCTACCAAAAACTCAACGGCGAACAGATAAATGTTAGAATGAGGAAAGAGATGGTTGAATACTGCAAAAAAAGTGAGTTGTAACGTTTTAGCAGGCTAGTCGACTCGTGAACAATGTGATGATGATGATGATGAAGGATGATGCATGTCGTGATGTACGTGGGTGCACTGATCAGTGGCAATGAGCATGAGCAGTGTACTCATGCCTGTCAATATTTCTTTAGCTCGCATCAGACAGACGTGCATTAGGCCTAGGCCTAGGCCAGGGCCGTATTTAGTGGGGGGNCTAGGCCCTATTTTACCTCCAATCTCGGTGACAAGTTCAGGGCCTATAGCAGACCCTCCTCCATGAAAGGGCCCAAGAATTAAATAGAGGCCACTGCACCGTATAAATTGGTGTATTTTTTCATTTTTCATTTCAGACCCACATGAACTAGATAAGTTCATGCAGACGTGTGTTCCTGCAAATTTGAGTGTCACTTCAACAGCACATTCTACACCAGAAATGCCATGTGAAGACAGCCCAGAACATGCAGATGGCCAGGCTTCCATGCCTGTCTCTCAAGACAACCCCACCAGTGTGACTAGGCCTGATACACCTTCTTTTGGAGCATCTCTGTGGAACAACCATCTTGTGTTGAAGTTGATTAATAGCTATGGGAATCATGCTGCAGATTTTGCAAGTCCTGCTGTGAAGAAAAAAACTGTTTGGCAAAAAATTGCATTGGAGATTTCTAGCCTTGGTAATGAAATTTCCCCCACCCAAGCTGAAAACAAATGGAAGTCTATCGCAAAGAAATTCCGTGATACAGTTGACCACAATAATACTTCAGGCAATGAAAAAAAGAGTTGTCCTTTCTATGATGAAATTGCGGAGGTGTATGGTTACAAGCCAAACGTTCGTCCAGTGTGTGTAGCTAGTAGTTCAGGTGTCATATCCGAGGCGAGTGCCCAACAGTCCAGTTCAGACCTGTCAAGCTCAGAAGACTCCTCCTCAGTTGGATGTGCTTCATCATCTTGTCAGAACACCAAATCGGCGAGAAGGAAACGAAAACCTACAGTTCCAGTTGATGATGATACTAGTACTGTTGTAACCATGATGAAAGAGTTTCAAACTTACAGGCAAGAAGAGGACGCAAAGAGGCAGCAAAAACAAGAGGAGATGCATAACGAGAAGATGGTTATGTTTTCAAGTCTGATAGATGTTTTGAAAGAGTTCAAGAAGTAAATTCTACTTCCCACGTTCGATAAATCTGTTCCGTATTGATGGTTATTGACAATCTTTCATTTTGACTGTGTGTCATCTATCCAGGGTTCATATTCATAAACATACTTCAGTGAAAGTGTGACACTTATCTTTTGTGTTGAACAATCGTTTTGACATAAGCCTGTCTACCGCACACACGGTGGTTAACTCGTGTCATTGACCGTTTGTTCCAGAGTCTGTGTCCCTTTTTTGATCATAAAATGGCCATCAAGGGAGGAAATGGACAATATAAAACAACAGAACTTTTGAGGAGCCCAAATGTCATCGGTGCTATCGATGGGAGTCGCATCCCAATAAAAGCCCCACTGCAAAGCTCAGGGCCCGGTTGCACTAAACTCACGATAGTGCTAACTTGGTGTTAGCGCTAACTTCATGTTAAGTGACGTAAAAGTCCTTTGTCTTTTTACGTCTTTTAACATAAAGTTAGTGCTAACACCAAGTTACCGCAAACATGAGTTTTGTGCAACCCAGCCCAGAACATTACATCAGTTGCAAAGGTTTCCAGTCCCTTGTGTTGCAAGCAGTGTGCGACTCCCAAATGAAATTCACCAACTGCTACCACAGGCCCTTGAACTGAAGCCTAGTTAGCAGGATTATCGGGTTAGTTAGCCAGAATATCGGGTAAAACAATGGGACAGGGAGATAAGAGAAGGACCCCTTCTGTTATCTCCCTGTCCCATTGTTTTACCCGATATTCTGGCTAACTGACCCAATAATCCTGCTAACTAGGCTTCAGGGGCCTGTGCTGCTACACTGGCTGGCCTGGGTCAGTTCACGATGCTCGTGTGTTACGCAACTCAGATTTAGGACAAAATTTGACACTTATCCTTTGTTCAACACAAAAAATAAGTATCCCACTTTGACTGTGAAGTATGTTTATGAATATGGACCCTGGGGCCGTATGCATAAAACATCTTAAGTGTAAGATTTCCCTTATCTTTTGTTTGGAACAATAGTTTAAGGGAAATTTTACACCTAAGATGTTTTATGCATACGGCCCCAGGGGCCGTATGCATAAAACATCTTAAGTGTAAAATTTCCCTTATCTTTTGTTCAGAACAATAGTTTAAGGGAAATTTTACGCTTAAGATGCTTTATGCATATGGCCCCTTGACTATAAAATGTAATTGATTTATTTGGCTAGTGGCCAGGGCTAAAAAACAGTTATTTGCAAAAGAATCGGACCACTTGTAAATAACCTGGTGTTTCATTCAATAGCCTTACATAACATTGCCTGGCTGAATGAGTACATAACACAGGTATGTCATAGGTCCTGGTCACAACTGTGTTATGTAAACATTCAGCCAGGCAATTTTATGCCAGGCTATTGATTGAAACACCAGGTTATTTACAAGTGGTCGGACCTATTTAAATTTGGTGATCAATTTGTTTTTTATGCTGCAGTGACTGTGATGGAAGGCTGGAAGTAGCCCTTTTACAAGGGTCGTTCTTTTGCAAATAGTTGTATTGGTCTGAGATTGGTCTCATTTGAACCATATGTGGGTCTCTTGTTTTTGGAATAGGATCTTGTGCTGATGTTAATTGTGCAAGTTGCCGAAAAATCCTGTGCACAATTTACATCACCACAAGGACGGTAGGACCAGTTTCACAAACTACACATGAAAACGGTTCGAATGAGATCAATTTCCACTTGTTTATGCCTCTCTGAGGGCTAGTGTTTTTGGGGCTCTGGCCGCTAGCCTACATGGGCTCGTAATCCTGATGTTCATTCAATTGTTTCTGTAGAATTGAAATATCACAGTGTGCGGCGAAAGACACACTTTTATCTTCTGTTATGTTAGGTCTATGCTGTTCTGTAGACAGGAAGGGGGCAAGAAGTAGCCTTACTTTTTAAGGGGCGAGAAGTCCTTATGTTCATTCAATTGTTTCTGTAGAATTGAGATATCACAGTGTGCGGCTAAAGAGACACTTATCGTCTGTTAGGTCTATGCTGTTCTGTAGACAGGAAGGAGGCAAGAAGTAGCCTTACTTTTTAAGGGGCGAGAAGTCCTTATGTTCATTCAATTGTTTCTGTAGAATTGAAATATCACAGTGTGTGGCTAAAGAGACACTTATCGTCTGTTAGGTCTATGCTGTTCTGTAGACAGGAAGGGGGCAAGAAGTAGCTTAAACAGACTGTTTTTTTTAACAATGAGAAAGATTTTATTGTCTGTTTATGTTGTTTCGAATAACCTAAACATAAGTGAGGTTCTATTGTTCAATGACAGCACAATGTGAACTGATCAAGCCATGTTACATATTTGTTGACTGTGTGCAACATAAACGATCTGTTTTTAATCTGGTCATTATTTCTTGTTGAAGTCACTTTGATTGTAATGAAAATCACAGTGTTTGTTTAAAATTGTGGTTATTTCTGTTTCAATATGGAGCAAAATAAACTACATGGAGATATCTGGTGCTATTGTCTGTGGCTGTCCTATGTTGTTCTCATCCATAGTGCCAGCCTATTTGAGCACTTTTTTTCAACAATGTCTGAAGGACCCCTCGCCAAGGAGGTATGCAAGTGAGAGGGGCATTGCATGACCACTGTCACTGGTGTGGAGCACTGTTGTGTTATCAACAGGATGGATAGTTTGTTGAAGACTGTCCCTCATTTACCAAATTACTGCACCATTTCAACTATTTCTTGGCGCCTCTGAATTCCATTTACATCTTCTGGCAGAAAGTCACGGTAATTATTCACTTCTTCTGGGATGTCATTTTCTTCGAGCAGGTCTTCCACCTCATCGTGTTCCGTTATGCAGATGTTGTGCAAACAGCATGCGGCAAGAATGGTCGGACAAATTAATCCTAGGTCTTCTGTCTGGGAATGCTTCAACTTTCTAAATCGACCCTTCAGAATTGCGAATGCTTTTTCAATGACATTCCGTGTTGCACTGTGTACGCGATTATAACGTTGTTGCTCAGGAGTTAGTGCATGTATCTGCTTGAAGGGGGTCAACAGCCTGTTTGATAACGGATACGCGGAATCCCCTATGATGAAGTTTCTGTCTGGGAAGAAGACATCTGGGTGACGCTCCAAATTTTGTCCTAAATCTGAGTTGCGAAACACACGAGCATCGTGAACTGACCCAGGCCAGCCAGTGTAGCAGTTGGTGAATTTCATTTGGGAGTCGCACACTGCTTGCAACACAAGGGAGTGGAAACCTTTGCGATTGATATAATGTTCTGGGCTTTGCAGTGGGGATTTTTTTGGGATGTGACTCCCATCGATAGCACCGATGACATTTGGCATGCCATGACCGTCCTCAAACTGATGTTTTATATTGTCCATTTCCTCCCTAGATGGCCATTTTATGATCACGGGACACAGACTCTGGAACAAACGGTCAATGACACGAGTGACCACCGTGTGTGCGGTTGACAGGCTTATGTCAAAACGATCGGATATCTCTCGGAATGTTTCAGTATTGGCAAGGTACCACAATGTGACCAACACTTGTTTTCCAACTGGAACTTGTGGTCTACCACCCTGGTACACCCGACGCTGGAATTCGGGATAATCAGATAAATGACGGACTATAATTTCATATGTCTCTGGATGCATTCTGAAGTGCCTCCTGAACACCTGCCTGCTGTAGTTAGGCACTACTTCTTCAACATAACCGCGAATCTTGACGATTTTCTGCCTCTGATGGCGATGCTGCCGGCGTGCGGCGCTTCCAATCATCAGGAAGCCTATCATCATATCATCATAATCATCATCCATGCCATCTTCATCATCATGTTCATCACTAACAAGGCCTAAAGTCAATAAAAATGCGCCAACCAGTGGTGAAAGTGGCGCATTGTCCGCCATGTTGTAAACAAATCTTGCCCAAACCATGGTAGCCTTCGCGTTCTATTGTAACCAGCTAACCATGAATAACTGACCGATGTTAACCGTAACCGGTTAAGTCACAATCGAAAGCACCCTAAAATTCTTATAGATGAACATTCTAAAAAATTATTAGGCCTTGATAATAGATATGTAGGGCCGGCTGCAGTAGATAAAACAAAAGGACTTATAACAGGTGACAAACCAATCAACTTCAAACCTTTCAATTATTTCGTTATTCATTGTGATATAATTAACACAGAACATATACTTTATAATGGCAAGAGAAGTGATGTATTAGCCAGATTGCCAATTAAAGAATGTGATTTTGGAGAAATGCTACAATACACGTCCAGTATGAAAGAAAAACCTTGTAAAGAAAGATTTAACAAATTAAGACTTTGGGTCACTGATGAAAAAAATAAAAATAAATAAAATTTAATGACGCAGATATTCAGTATGAATTAATTCTCTCATATAAATGAGCAGATACTGGGGTTATTCAAAGAGACCAAAGAATTCGCAAAAAGTACTGGAAGAGACAAACATTGTAACTGATCAATCCGGGGCACCTGCAGAAGCAGTTCATACGGTTCCAGAACCTGTATTAATTGACGGTGACTGGTGTATCCCTGAACCTGAACTTGAAGCACCTAAACCTGAACCTGAACCACCTGAACCTGAACCACCTAAACCTAAAACACCTAAACCACCTAAACCTGAACCTATTTCTCCCCAACAATTAGACTCAACTGTTTCATACTAAATAAATGGAGCACGAAGAAAAGAAGATATATCCTACTTTAGAAGCTCAACCACAACAGGATCCCACACAATTTAAGTTACATCATATTTCAGAGATAAAAAAGTTTTTCGAGGATGAAATTGAATTTAGAAGAAAGATGCATTCTAAGTACATGAAGGCATTTAATGCTATGACAGCTTTTAGTCATGTTTTAAATTTTACAAGTGTTGCTGCTGGTTCGGTTGGGGTTAGTGCAATAGCTGGTGTAATTACTGCCCCAATTACGTCTGCTTTACTCTCGTCAGGGTTAACGTGGAAAAAGAAGAATATTCAACATAAAATTGAGAAGCATGAAAAAATAGGGATGGTAGCTACATCAAAATTAAACACGGTTAACAGGTTAATAATTTAATTAGTAAGGCCTTAACAGATTCACACATAACACAAGAAGAATTCTCATTAATTGTTAGTGAGAAGGAAAAATACATTGTCTTAAAGAATGGCATAAGAAAAAAACAGAGAGAAACTGTTGCAAATCAAAATGTTGATATAGAAGCACTGAAAAAGACTTTTTTAGAACAAGGAAAAAAGCTAGCCCAAACAGAGATGCTAGAAAAGTTAAAGAGCCAATAAATATTCATATCTACACTCATTATTGGCCCCCGCCTGTGGTTCCAACAGCTCCACCTAATTATTATTAGTGTGAAATGCTATATATATATAAATTAATGGAGAATCTAATATAAATAATAATCCTGATGTTATTTTATTTTCATTTAGTAATATTCTTAATTCTAAGTTACTATTAAATTTCTTGAGTATTTTTAATTTAAAGAGTGATAGAAATAAAATAGTAAAACTTAAATCTACATCCATACTAGAAGTATCTGCTGGAATTACTATTTGTGTAATATTATTCTCCGAATCACTTTCTAAAATTGCTTTGTTCTCTTCTATTATTACTTTTACAAATTTAGAGTTTTGTTTCTTCAATGGTTTTAAAAATCCCAGAAACTCATTAAAAGGAAACATGGTCTTCAAACAGAAGCTACTATTTACATCGCATGGATATTTAGTTTCTTGTTGAATGTAAAAATAAGATCTATTTATTACACTCTCTTCTCTTAAACTATTTCTATTTTCTTCATTATAAATTTCATATATAAATATATCATCATTAAAAAGACATCTAATTTCTTTCTTTTTAATATTAAATATATATTTAAATATTTCCATAATAGGGAGATTTATTACTGTTCTTCTATTTTTTGTGTTATTTTGTAAAATAGGAACTTGGTATAGTACTTGTGTTTCAAATAATTTACTTTGTGCATTAATATAATTATCTAAGATTTCAAAACTAACTTCATTATTAAATTCTTTTAGAATAGTTGTTAATGAATAAAAGTCATCATAATTCATAATAAAATTTTCAGTACACTGTTTTTGTAATCTGCTTTGTGCATTAATATAATTATCAAATATCTCAAAACTAACTTCATTATTAAATTCTTTTAGAATAGTTGTTAATGAATAAAAATCATCATAATTAATTATAAAATTTTCAGTACACTGTTTATATTTAAAATTAAGTATAGAATCATAATATTTTTTACCAATTATTATTTCATTATCACAAGCTGGGGATAAAGTCCAGTCAGAGTCATTACTTATTGTAGATTCTGGGTAAGTATATATAGACTCTGTAGAAGAACTTCTTTTAAATATATCTTCGTCACCAACTAAATTTGGAGTATAAGTATATTCATTATAAAGATCTATAAAATCATCCATTTATATTGTAATTTTTTTATTTAAATGGAAATTGATTACTTCATTGACCAACCAGAATGTGAAGAAGCTACATTTGATATTTATTTAGACCATTATCACTTCATTAAATCTATTACTTTAAAAAATATAACATTTTATAATTCTTGGTGGACGGGGGATTTTCTTCCACGAAGTGTAAAGGTCTTTCATTTTTTCACTAATGTACAATCGAAAGAAATAGAAGAAATTATAAACGCCGAAGAAATCTGCAAAAAGATATATAAAAAGGTACTGCCACGAAGAAAGAGGCTAGAAAGAACCAACAATTGTGTTATAAATTTGAAAAATGTATATTACTTTGAAAGATTTGTATATAATGACAACATTTTTGATTATCAGTTCCCATTTGATCGTCACTTTAGTTTGAGTGAATTCTGTAATGAGTGGAAGCAAATTATCAAAAAGGCTGGAATAACTCATGTTAAATTTTATTGTGACAATAATAATTATACTAGCCGTAACCCGTGAAAATCACGGGTTTGAAAAGGCAGTAGAGTGTAGGATTGGTTTTTGTATTAAGAGTGTATCGCTAACGGGCATAGAACAATAAAGATTTCCTGAAATGAAGAGGGATGAGAATTGTATGAAAAACAAAATAGAAATAGAAATATTTATTGAAATCATAAGCCCTCTAGGGGTATAGGATGGAATTACAATATGTACAGGATTACAATGGAGATATATATCTCTTTATATTACTTTATATCTCATTACATATATCTCATTATATCTCATCAATGGAGATATATATCTCTTTATATCTCATTACAATATGTACAGGATTAAAATGGAGATACATGTATATATCTCTTTATATTACTTTATATCTCATTACATATATCTTATTATATCTCATCAATGGAGATATATGTCTCTTTATATCTCATTACATGAGATATATTAGAGGCTTATCAAAGCCTTTGTATGACTTTGGAATGAATGGCTGTAGGGTAACTGACTAACTTGTATTGCACTTGTGCACGTATGTCATCTTCTAATTGCCAAGGACTTGTTTGAAGACTACGTTTTTCGTATAGCACGTTCCAGTGGATTTGTTGTGACCTTGTTGGGCGTTCGGTTTTACATGAATGTGGACACTGTCAAATGATGTAGCTCGAGAGAAGGCGACGTACAACTGTCCATGTGAAAACACAGGCTTTGGTAAATATATCCCAACATTCATAAAGGTTTGTCCCTGCGATTTGTTAATTGTCATGGAGTATGCAAGACGAACGGGTATCTGGCGTCTTTGTAGAAGGAAAGGTAGATTTACATCGGATGGGGCCAAGGCAATGCGAGGAATGAGGTGCCGCTCTCCTTTGTGAACACCAGTGATGAGTTCTGCCAAAACACAGCGATCATGCATCCGTATAACCTTATGTCTTGTTCCGTTGCATAGACCACGGTTAATGTCAAGGTTGCGAAGCAGCATTATAAGGGAGCCTTCTTTGAGATGGAGACTATGTGGTGGCATGCCAGACGGGGTTATACTGTTTATAAATTCCAGAGGATAATTGTTACCTTCATCAGGATTGTCACAAACTATGCTGTCCGCACTAAGGTACACCTTTTCTTGTCCAGTTATCTTTGACAGGATTTGGTTGTTGAGCTCCAGTGTGGCTTCATTGGTGGGAGAAAGAATGACGCTCTCTGTACTGGTGGTGTTGGAGGTTTCCAGGTTTGGAAATACTGACGAAATGAGAGCCTCTTCTTGAACAACGCATCGTTGTGGAATGTCAACTGTGTTTGGAATGTCTGACGATTGAGAAGAGAGAGTACCATCACCTAACTGCAGTAGCCAGTTTGCGAATTCTTGTTGATCAGACGCGGCACGAAGGTTCTTGGTGAGCCGGAGGTGCTTCACATATTGCCAAAGATGTGAACGTTTAATGCAGTTTTCGACAGTTGCTGCTGGCGATGCCTTTGGAAGGACAGGTAGAATTTGCCTGAAATCTCCTCCAAGTAATAGTACTTTGCCGCCGAAAG
>NMRB01003536.1:34866-59629 GCA_002633025.1 Notospermus geniculatus | reverse complement strand
TTGAACTGACTTACTGTAATGATCTACATAGATCCCCTCACCACAGTTGGTGACACACAGCAGAGAGATCTCTGGCGCTAGCCAGATCTAGTCTAATTCTGTCATTATCTCAGTTTATAAGCACATGACATTTTATTCGAAGCTTCAGTTTAATCGAGTAATGAAATGGCCAGGGCCATTGTGCTCACGTCTGTGATAAGTCTCTGTGGTAAAGTAAAGCCCAAGTCAACCTTCATTCAACATGGGCAAAGTGCCAGACCTGTGAAACAGATACCATATGTAACCACAATGACTAGGCCACAAACCACTGTATTTACCAGATGACTGAGCACAACCTTGGGTTTACAAAAGGCTCATGGAAAGTGAACCAAGTAGTTACCCAACATCATTAGGTAACTGCGACATGGATTATTTTCCACTGACCTGTGTAGGTTTTCAAACTTGTTATTTTGCCCATGTTGAATGATGGTTGACTTGGGCTTTAAAACTGTCACACTCATGGTGAATGATGAAGAGTCAGTACAGACAAGATAAAGCTGAACACACCAAATTATTTCATCTGATCAGCAATAATTTAACTCAGACGAAGACCGTCAGAAGGAGTTAGTAGCGTGAGCAAACTGCTTTCCTGTGTTGGCCGCAGATGTCAAAAACTCTATTTTTCAAGATGGCCAACTGGCGGCCATATTTGAAGTATGTTTGAACTGAAATCTTAGCATAAATGTAGAGGATACTTACATAGATATTTAGGCAGCACAAAACCATCCTCACCTTTACTATTGATTACATATGGCCCGAAGTAAATTTTTCAAGATGGCAGACTGGCGGCCATATTTGACGTCCATTCTAACCGAAATTTGCCATACGTTTAGAAGGTACATGTACCTAGATACATGATTTGGCAAGGTTATAACATCCAACTTTTATGAGATATGGGTCAAAGTCCTTTTTTCAAGATGGCTTCCTTTTGGGTCAAAATTTGGTCCACTTGCCTGAATATATATCTTCACACCAAATCAAAACCCTCTATGTCAAATAGCCGCGAAATGTGCCACCAAACAGTGGATTTTGAACAGTGGACCTCTCGGGACCTTGAAAAGTGGGTCAAATCAAAACCTGGCATTTAGGTGATGTTGCCTCATCAGAGGAACTTACCATAAAAATTTCATGGTTGTAGCTATGAGTATTCAGGAGATATGGTCAAAAGAAGGTTTTCACAAAGCCCTCCCTACAGGCCAGCGCTGCCAGTTTTACACTCTGGTCTGTAGGGGGCGCTTTGTGAAAACCTTCTTTTGACCATGAGTTTCCGTCCAGAGATAGTTTTTACCACAGGGTACCTGTACACCCCTGTTAACGACGACGGACGACACGCCATCAGAAAAGCTCACCTCACAGAGGTGAATGGGTATGGAGCGTTTTGCATCTGATCTCAATTATATATTATATTCTGAGGCCAATAACGCTCTGCCTCGGCCCCAGACTAATGTCTGAATGGGTATGGAGCGTTTTGCATCTGATCTCAATTATATATTATATTCTGAGGCCAATAACGCTCTGCCTCGGCCCCAGACTAATGTCTATTTTTCTCATCTCATGATTAAACAATACACTGCAGTACAATCCTCTTGCAATAAATTCATTCATTCTCCACCCTGCTTTGTTTCATTTCCCTAGAAGATGTTTGCCAATTTTCATCCGATAATTTCATACGACATCAGCTGCGTGAATGAATTGCTTCCTATCGAGTTCCGAATCCCTGATTTGAGAACAACCCTTTCAACGTGCGTCTAAATCTGGTCCCTGTGAGACAGTAAATATAAAAGTTCAAGCAACTGTTGACCAGGCCAAGGAAGTAGGAGAAATCAAGTGCCATACGGTACGCATCGTCATCGATATTATGACTGGAGAGGTACTGACGTAATATTCCAACAATCTGCATCAGGGCTCCAGGAACTTCAAGTACATTGAAAGTGATGACGACGGCTAAAACCCTGACTGTACCCATCTTTGCTCGTGCACCAGCCTTGCCGCCTGCCTGACCTGAAACTGATTTGTTCAGAGCTGCTATCAAGCGATATGATATAAATATAAGGAATGTTATGGGGAAAAAAGTCGTTATCACCATATGCAGGGAGATGACATAGATGACAAGAAAATATACATTAGAGTAAAAGTTTACTTCCTTCAACCGAATGGGTATGTATGTCTCGGTACAGGGATCGTACTGCCAGACAGTTTTGTACACAAAAAACAATACAAATCGATAGAGAAACGAGAATGCAGCTGTGAGGAAACAAGCGTAACGAGCGTTCCTGATGGTACACAGCGACGCAGCCTTCAGCGGTTTACAGATAGCAATGAAGCGCTCCGCCGCCACGAACACAGTTAAATACACAGACCATGTCTTCGCCATCCAGAGAAACGCCCAAAGGTAGCCAGAGGCCATAGTCCTAAATACCATGTATTCTACAAACACTCCCAAGTGCACAGGAATCAGAGTGAGTGAACTAAATAAAAGACGACACACAAGGAAGAGGCTGTCGGCGACTGCGAGACAGCGAAGATAGACTGATGTCGACGTAAATGGTTTCTCCCTCCTCAACACGACGAAGGCTAAACTGTTACCGACCAAACCGATGAATGTGACGACCATGTAAAATGGGACGAATAACAAGAAACGGAACATAGTGACGTATGATGTCGATAACGGAATGTAATCGTACCGAACGCATCTCATTGGCTCAGTGCTGTCGCCGATGGTGGCGCCATGTGACACGCTGACCGATGTCATTGTTTCAGGTTCCTCTATCATTGATCGTCTATATTTATTTACGGCATTCACTGCGCTGATTAAACGGGTCGTTTAGACCAGGGGTACACCAACTTCATCTGAGATTGCTGGACTGCCACTTAAAATCCTGTCTACACCATCAACATTTTCAAAACATTTCTGCGACAAAACATTTTGAAAACTGTTTTGGAAATGTTGCAGCTTGTTTTGGGGTTGGTCAACAGTATTTCCAGTCTTGTTTTAGTTGACTCAAAAAGTGACAACATATTTTTAAAAGGCTCGCCTCAAAAAGAGTAACTCACCTGAAAGTGTAGGCCAGAGAGCTGTAAAGTCACTCGCCTAGTTCACAGGCAGAGAGCTCAACCACTCACCTGCCTTTTTCAAAACAGAAGGCCTGCTACACTCTGCAACAGTATCAAAACATGTTTTCAAATTGTTTTTAAAAAGTGCCCCACTGTGCTCAGGCCGGCTGCGACTCCACTTGATCGACAGTAATACAAAAAGTGTGATACAGCAAAGACCAGCACCCTCCGACGAATCAGTGATGGAGGTATGAAATCTACAATAATTCTCTCCTACATAGGATTCATATTGCGGTTTACATTCCAAGGTGGATCCCGGAGTTCTCACATTTGAAATCACGTTTGTGTGAGATTGTGCGTGTTTCCCATAAACTGTAGTCCTGTCGACGATAATTTACATGTATGCGTTTGATCAGAGCGAAATTCTGGCCATCAGGACTGCGAAACAACCGAAAGTGGTGATTTTGTAGACCTAGATGGCTTGTGAAGTTGCGGGTTGACTTGCTAAAAACTACAACTAGTTGATAAGGTACTGTGTCAAGTTTTTTATCTACATTATATCATAATCTTATGCCCACGCAATTAGTTCGGTAATCGTCTCATACAGTCCTTGGGCAATAAGATTTTTTATCAAGATAATTGCACACGTGTGATGTGTGTGGCATACTAGTATTTCATAGTATCAATGTACAGTCCTTCAAATATGTAAATGGACGAAGGAAAATCGAATTTTCTCAAAGACGGCTGGTGATAAATCGATGCAGTTTGTGGCATGTGATAGGATATTTAGTTGTGCATCATGATATCTACCACTTGGAAATTTGCAATTTTATCTAATAGAGACATTCATTAATTTAAAAAAGGTCCAAAAGTCAAATTTTTTATCCCGCATTTTTGGGGGGTAAATTTTATATTGACTGGAAGCTTTTGTTGAGTTATGAGTGAACTAGTCAAAGTACCCGTGGGGCGGGCACAAAGTTAGGGCGAGCACATTGTCGAAATGAGCACTTTTTGATGAGTTGTAGATGCCTACCGGCCGCACAGGGGCATAGATGGGGCAGGGGGTATGGTACATTTGACCTTTGACCTTGACCTTCGCCCAACTCGACCCATGTCTGCCATGGCCAGGGGTTATCCCGATATGACCAAGAACCTCTGCAAAATAAACATTTGACCTTGACCCCGATGACCTTAACCTTTGCCCAGTCTTGACCCGTGTCTGCTATCAAGGGGTCAACACGAATACACTTACCAAGTTTCATCCGAAACGGACTATGTACCTCCGAGAAACAAACATTTGACCTTTGACCCCAACGAACTTGACCTTCCCAAAAATGAACCCCTCCAGGGCAATTCTGGGGTCAACCTACATCCACCCACCAAGTTTGGCGATAGTCGGCCCAAGGACGCCGGAGTAGTGGGGAAAAACAATCATTTTACCTTTGACCCCCAACGACCTTGACCTTCCCAAAATGAACACCTTAAAGGCAATTCTGGGGTCAACCTGCATCCACCCACCAAGTTTGGTGGAGGTCGGCACAAGGACGCCGGAGGAGTAGGAAAAAAACATTTGACCTTTGGCCCCAACGACCTTGTCCTTCGCGAAAACGAACCCCTCAAGGGCAATTCTGGGGTCAACCTACATCCACCCAGCAAGTTTGGCGAAGGTCGGCCCAAGGACGCCGTAGGAGTAGGGGAACAAACACTTGAGCAACGTTTGTCTGTGTGACAAATGTTGCGTTTTATCCTGGACGCCTCCAAATCAGAAGATGGCAGATTCATTCATTAAAATAAGGAGGATTTATACACGTGTAATCGTTTATTTTGCCGTCAGTCAGCATGTACAACATGTGCAGTACAACTCTACCAAAACCCACGGGGCGGCGCCACCGTATTGACTACTGGTCTCACAATCCAGTTTACACTATAGCGGTACTCTAACAGTACAACAAACGTTGCTCAAATTATAGTATGATGATATCAAAGAAATTCCGCAGTTTTCAGTTGAACCTGTAACTTATTAACCCATTTGTGCAAAAGGGCTGTGGCACCCGGTCTTCTATTACTTAGTTGCCCCGTCGACACACATTATTCACCTGACCCATATGACCTACTGGACAACTGGAATAAGGTCATCAGCTCATTTCAATGGGCTTGCTTCATGTGGCTCTGAATCACTGTGGTCAACGTACACCATTGACGACAGGAGTACACAGCATAGACGAACATCGGTTAGCAGACGCTAATTTTTCCAACGTAGTTTTTGGTGAAACACGTTGCATAAATCGGTCAATAACTGTCCGGGGTTCAACCCAATAATACGCTGTATCAAATACACCATCTTGCGTAACCTATCTTTAGGTTATTTTTCTTGTATTCAATTTTAAACGCGATATGACCTTGGGGTTGTCAATGAAAGGCCCTTCCTCGTGAACATCGGGACATTTTGGCCATGGAGTCCCAAGGTGGAGGAAGTCTAGTACGTATGATTCATATTGTTGAGGGAAATAATTCGCACTATGCAGATTTCGGCGAGAATTTGGCCATAAATGTTCTGAATCTGCTATAGCCGTACACCCATTGACACCATGAAAAATACGCATATACGCCAATTTGGTGTACGCATAGACATGATGAAGAAAAGGCAAAAAATTGGAAATAGCATCACGATGACTGATGCGCATTGGATTTTTCAGGGACGATTGCCCTCTGTATATTAATCTTCTTGAACTTCAGTCATAGGAGTAATGTAATCACTTCGGTTAAATCAGTTCTGTCGACGATTGCACTTGAGCTTGCTTCTTTGATGTACGGAACCTGCCGGGGCTGCTGCTGTAGGGTGTTTGCATCGCAATCGCTATTTCATTTTCAATTTCACAGAAAGGGCATAGGCTCCTTTCGAAAGTCGGCCATTTCGGTGCCGATGGGAAAATGCATAACGTTTTGCCATAAATTGCAGAAAGAAGTGCCAGAAACGCTTGAAATTTGGCTGAAATGTGGTGATGGCCAAGCCATTGAGTAGTATGAAAAAAATTGCTTGTCATATTTTTTTTCTCACGATAAATTGGTGATTTTCTACACCTGAGCAATATGTGGCTTACATGTAACTGACACTTTAAACCTACATTTTCCCATTTGATTTTACCCTCGGCGCCGAAATGGCCGACTTTCGAAAGGGGCCTATGAGGTAAAGTAAGCCTACACTTACAACAGAATCCTTTATCTGCCACCATTGTGGGCAATCCCTCAAGACCGCTAAAACGTTAAAATGTCATGTGGCCACTAAGCACGGAGAGGGCACCACTGTCAGAAATATGGGATATGCAGAAAGACGTTCGGGCAGATAAACAGTTACTTGTGCGACAAATAAGACGAGATTCACCCAAAGAGTCTAATTATAGCAAGCACTTAATCAAGAGACCTGCACACGAAAAAGGCATGATTCATTTATAATTTCATTTATTCAGAAAGAAATATTTCATTAAATGAGATGCATCAATCAGAATGTAACTTCTAAAATGGTTGGATAGTGAGGACACAAAGATGATTTTTCGGCCAAGATGATTCCCTGTCACATCAAACTTGGCATCATGTAACACCATAAATTACTCAGCCTTGCTGATGCTGCTTAATTTTCGATGATATATGTACACCTGGAATTGAGGTTGCAGGGTCGTAGGGGCACATCCATTAATTTGAGCAGAGGGTCCTAGGTCTGGCAGTCGACAACAGGTAGCAGGCATACATAAACCTTATCTGGAATGAAAAAAACCCCAGCATACAACAGCATATTTGAAGAACAAGAAGAAATAAATAGAGGCAGCCGTCAATGCCTTTGAGGCGTACACTTTCGTCGTGCATACGAGTCGATGCCCGTACACCGATTGTCGTCAATGGCCGTACACTTTCACTTCCACAATTTTCATTTCTAACTTCAGCGGCATGTGGTGATAATTCGACATAAAACGCACTAATGCATGCAAGTATAGATGCAAAAGATACAGCAAACCAAGCGAGAGGTCGCAGGGTCGTTGATAGCACCTCCTTTGGAGGCAGTTTCTATGGCCTTTCGAATCATCGATTCAAAGTCGTTTTTAAGTGCATTAAGTGTTCTTTTTGGTCAAAATACCCGAATGGCCGGTAAACCTACATTCAGTCGTAAATCCTGTGCAAGTGGTTATATCGCTTTTATCAGAAAACCATCAAAAAACGAATAAAAATCTCCAAACCCATATAATGGTATCCAACCGGAAGTTCGTCTATGCTGGTGTACTCCTGTCGTCGGTGGTGTACGTTGACCACTGTGATGATGTCCCCCAACAATACATTTACGTATTAAACGGCACCATTGAATTGAACTCTACGGAGACCAAACCCTTTATCCTGTGACAAACAATGCAGGGGACAGGGGGGGGGGGGGGGGCATTAGATTCTATCACACCTGGCGTGCCTATCGCGTGCGTGAATCTGATTGGCCGGTGCTGGCGCAGGTACTGTGGTAAGTATAGGAACTATTATGTTGACACCTTTTGTATTTTCAAACCCTTCGTGATTGGTGGATTTCCTGGGTCAAATGTAGGTCACCTTCTATCTGCATTCCGGTACGTCAGCCGTATTGAGAATTGAATAAATTTACATAATGTACAAAACTTTGCAAGTGCCGTCACTGCCTAAATTCCTCCATCAAAGTTGAGATGAGGTAATAGTCTTTGACGCCTGCAGGTGTGAGATTCAAAATTGTTATCACGTTTTAGTCACACATGTTCTCATTATGACATTATCTCAATTGATCAGCACACGAAGTTTTATTCGAGGCTTTAGTTTAATCGCATAACAAGTCTGGTCTACTCAAAATGCTGAGAATGGCTATGGACTGATCGTTTTGCATCTGATCTCCTCATTTATGTGCTATATTCTCAGGCCAATAATGTTGGGCTGGCACTTTGTTTGATTATAAAGTTCGGTATTGAGGGTAGACGAGATTACCAGCCGGGAATGTTAATATGTTTAAGTGACTGAGATTTAGTCCACCGGTATACCAGATGACATAACCAGACTCATACGATGATTTTTTTGTGGCTGAGCACGACCAAGAGGACATTACGACGGTCGTGTACATAAGTTATTTTCCACAAGTTTATTCACAACCGTCTGCACCTAAGATTTATTGGCACCGCGTTAAGTTTATATTCAACTGGAGGAGCCCAAAGTCAAATATGGCTACCGACGGCTCTCAAAACGATGATGATGATGATGTTCTGCCTCGGCCCCAGTCTGATATGTATATTTTTTCTCATCTCATGAATAAACAATACACTACAATACAACTTAATCCTCTTGCAATAAACTCATTCATTCTCCACCCTGCCTTGTTTCATTTCACCAGGAGATGTTTACCAGTTTTCATCCGAAAATTTCATACGACATCAGGTGTGTGAATGAATTGCTTCCTCATTCCGAGTTCCGAATCCCTAATTTGAGAACAACCCTTTCAACGTGCGTCTAAATCTGGTCCCTGTGAGACAGTAAATATAAAAGTTCAAGCAACTGTTGACCAGGCCAAAAAAGTAGGAGATATTAAATGCCATACGGTACGCATCGTCATCGATATTACGATTGGAGAGGAACAGAAATGTTCCAACAATGTGCATCAGGGCTCCAGGAACTTCAAGTATAATAAAAGTGATGACGACGGCTAAAACCCTGACTGTACCCGTCTTTGTTCGTTCACCAGCCTTGCCGCCTGCCTGACCTGAAACTGATTTGTTCAGAGCTGCTATCAAGCGATATGATATAATGTTATGGGGAAAAAAGTCGTTATCACCATATGCAGGAAGGTAGATGACAAAAAAATATACATTCAAGTAAAATTTTACTATCTTGAGCCGAATGGGTATGTACGTCGCTGTACAGGGATCGTATTGCCAGACAGATTTGTACACAAAAAACCCTACAAATCGATAGAGAAACGAGAATGTAGCTGTGAGGAGACAAGCGTAACGAGCGTTCCTGATGGTACACAGCGACGACGCCTTCAGCGGTTTACAGATAGCAATGAAGCGCTCCGCCGCCACGAACACAGTTAAATACACAGACCATGTCTTCGCCAGCCACAGAAACGCGTAGAGGTAGCCAGAGGCCAGAGTCCAAAATACCATGTACTCTACAAACACTCCCAAGTAGAAAGGAATGCTTTTGAGTGAACTAAACAAAAGATGACACACAATGAAGAGGCTGTCCGCCACTGCAAGACAGCGGAGAAAGACTGAGGTCGACGTAAATGGTTTCTCCCTCCCCAACACGACGAAGGCTAAACTGTTACCCACTAAACCGATGAATATGGCAACCATGTAAAACGGAACTTGTAACAAGAAGGTGACCACAGTGACGTGTGATGTCGTCAACCGTATGTAACCGTACCGAAGGCATCTCATTGGCTCAGTGCTGTTGCCGATGCTGACGCCATGTGACACGCTCACTGATGTCATTATATCAGGTTCCTCTATAAATGGCCGTCTACATATAACGGCATTCAGTGCGCTGACTAAACGTGTCGTTTGGACCCCGTATACACCGACCTCATCTGAGATTGCTAGACAACCACTTAAGGAGGAAATGTGCACCACTGTGCTCAAAAACGCCGGTTGTGGCTCTTCTTCATACGGTACGAGAAAAAGTGTCATACAGCAAAGACCAGCACCCTCTGCCGAATCAGTGATGGCGTTATGAAATCTACAAAAAAATTCTCTCCGAGACAGGATTCATATTCCGGTTTACATTCCAACGTTGCAGTATGTGCAGCACCAGTTTGGATCCCGGAGTTCTCTCATTTGAAATCACGTTTGTGTGAGATTGTGCGTGTTTCCCATAAACTGTAGTCCTGTCGACGATAATTTACATGTATGCGTTTGATCAGAGCGAAATTCTGGCCATCATGACTGCGAAACAACCGAAAGTGGTGATTTTGTGCACCTCGGTGGCTTGAACACACAATGCAGGTGCGGGTTGACTTGCTTCAAACTACTGACTAGTTGATAAGGTACTGGGTCAAGTTGTTTACCTATATTTATATCATAATCCTATGCCCACGCAATTAGTTTGGTAATCGTTTCATAAGTCCTTGGGCTATAAGATTTTTTATCAAGATAATTGCACACGTGTGATGTGTACTAGTATTTGATAGTATCAATGTACATGTAGGTGTTGAAAGTGACAAAGATAATTCTTCTGCTACGTATGTACACACTATGGTACTTACTTCTTCTCCCCTCCCTTCTTACCTGTCAGTCAAGGTGTCTGAATAGAGAATCAAACGCGCCAACTTCAATCTATTACAGTACCGGTACTCACATCGGGAATTTATTCCCCATTAGGCCCCGATTACATAGTAGTATACGGTATGCGAAAACGCCGGTTAACAAAGGCCTCACACAGGATTCGCGACCGTGAAGCTATTGTTAACCGGCGTTTTCGTATACCGTAAACTTCTACGTAAAGGAAGCCTTAAGAGCACATTTGCGCAACTGCTGGAGGCTTTGCTGCCTTTGAACAGCATTTAGAACATGGTTCACTGCGAATCTAGGATGTAGTGCGCTAAGATAGGTAATTTGTAATTTTGAAATTGTGAATTTCGTGGACCACGAAATTATTCTTGGTGTCATTTTTGACCGCCGCGACTAGTTCCCTTTAAGACGTTAGCTATGAAGAAGTGTAGGTGGCCTACTATTTTTTTTTTTCTATTTTTTTTTTAAAAATCAGCAAACTGATCATTTTAAGTACTCATGGCAATAGTCTACATGGTTTGATAAAAATTCAAAAGTTTTCAATGAGTGGAGTCTCCCTTTAAGGATGGCTGCCCTTTTTTTCTGGTGGCAAAGTCGAAATTGTTCACTGCATGATTCCCCTTTGTAGAACCACTTTCAACAACTTTCAGGATGTTTTTGCACTGTTGTGACTGCCTATTCCAGTTCGTGTTTGATGCCTGGAAAAGAGGAAGATACTAAAACAAGATACTGAAACAAGTGTTTATTGCATGATAGGGGGTCATTGCATGATAGGGGGTCATGATAGGGGGTCATTGCATGATAGGGGGTTATTGCATGATAGGGGGTCATCCATAGACAGATTGCCAAAGTCGGCCATGTTGGGCCAAAAGGCAATAACAAACACTGAATGTACACCATTGATATACAGCACGTTTTAAAACCTGCCATTTACACAAAACTTTCATGAAAAGTTACAAAAAAACACCTCTTCAGCAGTGCTACATGTTTTATGAACCGTCCCAAGCCCAAATGTTTGCAGATATTTCCCACAAAAAGTTTTAATAGACTTTTATTATGCCTTTTTTATGCCAAACCTCAGCTCCAGGTGTGTTGGTCCTATCCCACAGTGTGGAATCATGATGATTCACAAACCTGGACCGGCCAAGGTTGGTTAAGCAACACAAGTGACAAGTGCACACATGTTTTAGCGGTAGGTTTGAAATGGCGTCTGTGTAACAATTGTCTGACAGGTGGTATTACGTAAAACGCATGCCCCTCGTAATGCCCGTTCATCACTTGAATTTAAACCACACTGCCAACTGCTCAAGCCTTGTGTTAATATGTGGAATGCCAATACATTGTATTTCAAGAGGGCAATATGATGGACATTCATTTTACACATGACTTTCTTTTTCAGGGGAGCCCTCTTGTCTCTGAAACTGAGATGTCAAAACTTGTCACGCCTGTGCCAGTTGAAAGGCCGTCCATTATTATGGCTTTTTTCTTGTCATCCTCATCACTCTTGTTCGCAGCCAAGAAGTAAGACCGGAGAATTTGGTCTGTTTATTTCCTTCATCGTAACGATGGCACTTGATCTGGATTCGTCTGCGATGTGAATATTATGCCCGTATCTTTCCTTCAGTTTACTTTTGATGTATGTACTTATGACTATATGGGATGGAATCTTCACACTCGAGAAATTCTGCCATTTTATTTGAAAGGTCTGAAATGGAGAATTGTTCTTCGTCATTTGCCTCAAAGTATGCACAAGTACATAGAAAGCCTTGCTCCTGATCCAAGTCCTTTGGTTTGCCTCTTTTACTGGGTTTCAAACTGGGATCACTTGTGTATTGAAGTGGAATGCTGCGATCTGTTCGGAAATTTCAGCTACATGAGTGTGGTACAAACAACCGTCGCTTGCAACAGAGCTCCATTACCCTGGATTCTACCTTTCACGGT
Source organism: Notospermus geniculatus (assembly GCA_002633025.1). Classification (NCBI taxonomy): domain Eukaryota; kingdom Metazoa; phylum Nemertea; class Pilidiophora; order Heteronemertea; family Lineidae; genus Notospermus; species Notospermus geniculatus. The sequence goes on along the minus strand of NMRB01003536.1, from coordinate 47,312 downwards.
ACGACCAGTCATCAGAGCGAGATTCGCAGCAGTCCAGGATACTCTCAGTAAATGCGTCAATTTGCACATGACTCCAGTGCACTGCAGCACGCTTCTAGACTGTCTCAAGTTTCACCCTAGGTGCTTCGGTGTCCACGAGGGATATCTCCATCAAAGGAGAAGACTTGGTTTTTGAACCAGCTGCACGGACAAAGACTAGCGGTGGCTCACGCCGCACAACTTCTAAAGTTTCTTTACTACATGTAGTATTTGCCTTCACTTCCAGGACACTAATCTTCTCTCTCCGACTTGCCCTTGTTTTTCACAATTCTCCTCGTTTTTGGGCCTGACCTCTTCTCTTGTAGGGGGAGCTACAGCCAGAATAATAGGAGTATGAACCTAAAATTTAGGGGTTTTCCATAAGACATCCGTATCAACCGTACCAAATTTCATTAATTTCTAGGGGGTGAACTCCACACCCATTGCCATTCTCTCAGATTGTGACTCTTAATCACTATTTATTGTAGGTATCCATGACTCATAGATCCCACTCATCTTTGGACATTGCCAAAGAATAATGACAACGACTGTCACTGAATTCGTCACCACAAATTTTGCAAATGTTTTAACCCCCTGAAAACCACACGGGAGTAGTGTTCCCAAGTCTGTACTTCGCAAAGGTGGAAGCCACAATACCTCTTCCCGCATATTTAACCCTCCCCAACAGAGTGTTTTTAGGATAACTTTTAAGACAATTTAATGCATCCTTGTCCCTCGACCACCTTTCAGTTTTCAATGGACAATCTTAAAGCACGGGAAGTATGCCTGTCAGGACCAATTCCCTCAGGGTTATTCAGCAGGTTTCTGGCCCACATGAGACTTCTAAACATACTACTCAGGTAAGGTGCGCTTAGCACCCATTTGAGAGCAGATTTAGCCCAACGTGACTCCACATGATTACATATTCTATTCCAAAAGGTGATTTTCCCCTTTGCAAACGATTATTAGCGTACATTCCTTCACTGGTTTTTAATCAGGGCACATTAAATGCGTTTTTATTAAGAACCTGGCGAAAAAAGGGCCTGTTAAAGAAATTTTGTCTGGTCAATATTGATGCATGTTGCCAGAACTAATAGCGTGAGTTGGGCATGTACAGCGCGTATACGCTTTTTTGAAGCGCGAACGGGAACTCTGCTCAGTAACGCTTCTTGACTGTCTCAAGTTTCACCCTAGATGCTTCGGTGTCCATGAGGGATATCTCCATCAAAGAAGACTTGGTTTTTGAACCAGCTGCACGGACAAAGACTAGTGGTGGCTCACGTCGCACAACTTCTAAAGTTTCTTGCAAACATGAAATTCACATAGTCACCTGAGTGTTTCTGCTTTCATGGAAAAGACATATTGCTCCAACGTGTTAATATCATATACTCACAATGACATCAATTATGGGTTTGAATTTTAGACCTTTGCCCCGATCAAAACGCGAATTTTCTTCAATTGTCTTGATGAACTCTACCACTTCCACTGGTTGCTGAAAACGTAACCTAACCTGTATGGCACGGTCCAACCCATCGGACGTGGCGATTACCTTCATGACTAAACAGTTAGTGGTGACCTCATTAGGCCTACTGTAAGTACAGTCAGACTCTACAAGGCCACCCGCCAAAACACGCTCCATCTACTGATGACTTACGGTACTCCTAGCTTCTCTTTTGGAACTTTCTTTTTCAATGCCTGTCGGAGTTTGTTCTAGTTTTTCGTAAGGTTTTCGAACTTTTGTTCCCCAATCAGAAGCACAAATTCATAACCGATCTGAAAAATAACGATGAGAGGTCAAAGGAAATAAGAAATGATGAGGACTGGATGGGATCGGAAAAATGTATAACCTACCGAAAAAAGACACCTTTCAGTTTAGAAAAATCACCTCTAATTTATAGCATACAACCACAAAACATGCAATTCTGAGCCAATGCTAAATGTATTAATTTGTATTTGATCACTTTCAACCTAAAAGAGGTACATGTAGTTCGCTCTTCCGGCCACAGAGCCATATCCCATTAAGTTTTTGCACATCAAGCCCAGAAATGTTGGGCTTTCAAACTACTGTCGTCAAATTGGGGCACTTTTATTGGAGTTTGTGAAGAATGACAATCCAGACCTACCCATTTCACATCCTTGAAGCAGGTGAACTTGTTAATGATGGGCGCCAACTTTCAAGGAGGAAGGGTGGAGATCCATTTTCACCGCTCATCATGTGTTTCTCGCAGAAGAATTTTGATATGTGTGTCATCGGACTTCATATTTCCATATTCGCTGACTAACTGAACTCTTCAACGGTTTTGTCATACTTTCCAACCTTACTTGCTGAAGATGACGAAGGCGTTGCTTGAAATGTCACAGTAGCAGGTATGCTGTATAGTGTGGCTTTTTTGTGATCCCATTCCGTTGCATTCCCGAGACTTTTACGTTTCAACTGCACACGCAAGCTACGAACCTTCTGGGAGAAACAGTTGTTGAAATCGGACTGAAGTATTAATCAAAGCAGTAAATGACAAAAAAATACGACACTTATCTATGCGTGAAGAACTTCCCAGTGTTACCTACACAGAACTTACCCATGGTTCATTGCCTTCTCGTTTGATACAAGGGTATTTCTGAAACATCAGTTGCCCGATCATCCTGTGATCATGGACGGTTGAAATACAAGATTTGGCTAAGAACTAGCTGCTTCGGTTATTATAAGGATCCGCTCCTCCCGTGTTGACTCTTCGTCTCCACATATATGTCGCAAGGTATCCCGCGGTTTTTTTTACACCCGTACTTAGGCAAGCTTCTTTTCGCGTGCAACCATGCTCCCTCTGTGGTGTTTGTGTGTGCTAACGTCTCCGGATCATGCCAACTCCTGGCAGGTGTGGCCAGTCGATAACATTCTGCATAATGCATCGTGTAAAAAATCGCTAACGTCTTCCGACACTCTGCAGCAAGCAACCAGATTCCGTGTTCAACGCTTTGGGATTTTCTCCTGCGACCAATCAGAAGCCTCGGTTCTCATGCGGTAATTTATTCAATACCAGTACGCCGTTCAACTTCGTAGCGGACAACACTGGCCTACTGGCACATAATTGACTTCCCACTGCCAGTCCTACAACAGAATAACAAACAGTCTCCATCGAATATTGCCTTCGCGGCTTCTTTTTGAGTACTTGTAAGTCCTTGCATGGAGACTTTGCATTCGAATAAAGTTTCATCGAGCCCGCCATCTTGTCATCATACCCGAGCTGCCGATGCAAGCTCTGCCGTGATTGGTTGCTATTTCTGGGACGGGGGAAATCCTTGAACACGGAATGTGGTTTGCTTGCGTGAAGGTCAAGGGAGGAGAAGCCGAGTCTTGACCTGAACTCAGTGAAGATGGTCGATAAAGACTTACCTCACGTAACAGCCGTCAAATGTTCGAAGTCGTTTTCCGAGAGACAGGAATATGCTTTCCAGCAATCACTTATTATGGTCGTCCCGGCAGGATCCATTGTTTGATTATTGGTATGAGAGTCCCAGAATCACGTTCCTCAACTGGCACTAAGAAAAGCTTGCCACTCTCCCTTTCCACACCTCCAAAAACCCACTGGCCATAACTGCATGTCCCCTGTAGTATCTCCTCTTCCCGAACTTAGATTCGTCTATTTCCACTCTTTTTCCTGGTTCCCCGATCTGTTCCTTTCGATAAATGCACACTGTCATCATCACATCCCACAGAAATTGTAGCAGTCAACAACTGTTCTGTCGCAAAGCCCCAACTCGTGTTTCACCGCCGTTTCTGGCCAGCTGTGCCTGGATGCAAACGTTAGATGCAGTACCTCCGCAATTGGGTCATTCCATGTCAAACCACACACTTTTTTCCCCGACCCCCTCCAAATTCAATAAAATTTGGCATACCTGGGGCACTCCCTGAGAAACCTTCAACCACAAAGTTTCAGCTTGATCGCTTCATTTTTTAGCATTTTACGGCAATTTCAAATTTTGGCCTATTTCACGGCAATACGTGACTCTATGGAGAAAAACGGCACATTTCTCAATAACTACCAATCCAAATGCCTCAATTATGGTATCATTGGATATCTGAGATGATGTCCTTTCATATGAGATACGTCACAATGACCTCAATTGATTGCGCCTTAATCTAGGTCAAATCACGTGACCTTGCTATTTGACCTACTTTTTCGGTAAATGCCCTATTTTTGATTTTGACCAAAATTTATCAGAAGACAGTACAATCCCTTAAAAAGATGCTCGCAAAATTTGAGCGTGGAGAATTGCAGGCTTCATGGTCAAATTAGCTTTTATTTGCGGTGCTATGCACAGAAAGCCTCATTTACATCATATGCACCATTTAACAAGTCCATGTACACATGGTAAACTTACATCATACGGTTTGCATTGTAATGATGAAGTCAAATACATTCTCTCTGTTCCCTCTGGTATTGTCACTTTTTCAAGACACGCACTTTCGCTCTGTTGATGCATTCGAGAACCGTTTAAGGGCCTGTCACACTGAAGTAGTTCTCAAAACGTCCTGCCCCGTCCTAAAAAAATTGTAAAACTGGCTAGAACGTGTAACCCTTGGCCAAATAATGCATCGATGTTCTGGAGCACCCTCCCCGTCCATGAAGTTCGTAAAATGACTGTAAAAACTTGCCACTACGTCAGCTCCGTTCGCACACAGTTTGAACCCGTTCGGCAAAATTTTCAAGAACGTACTGAGAACTAGTTCAGTGTGATGATTGGGGCATTAACTAAAAGGACCCCTGGCTCATCAACTGAGAAGAACGCATGTAGCTTCTGTGTACCAGTGACTGTAACTGAGTTGTCCAATATCTTCTTCAACTTGTTTTCATGTTCTGCTATGTTCTCTTTAGGACAGAACACTGCAGCGATCCCTGGAAGTGAGTCCTTCGCCCATTCGTATAGTCCAAGTGGCGTCTGTATTTGGTTATCCAGCGGTTTTTGGAGGCTGGCTTTTCGTGCAAGTCTTTTAACAGTACCGCCGACTCCCATCAAATGCTCCCTTGCCATGAGCTGTGGCAAAAAAGTGCCACTCCCCTGGTGGGGGACCATGATCACTCCTGTGTCTGGAAAGAAGCGCAAAGTTTTTCCTGTTCTTATATGGCGCAGCTGCGCTATTGTGCTACTGCGCTGTCTGAAAAGATTCTCTTTGGTACGACTTTTGATCTTATGATTGGCATTAACTCACTGAGAAAGTAGCTAACGCTTCTGTTGTCTATTATCAAGAAAATGACCATATCAAGAGCATTAGCTGTGTTATGATTTCTGATACCGTGTGCGTTAGCTACTTTGTCCATGAGTTAATGCCAATCATAAGATCAAAAGTCATACCAAAGAGAATCTATTATTTTTCAGACAGCGCAGCTGCGCAATATAAGAATAGGAAAAACGTTGCACTTCTTTCCAGACACAAGAGTGATCATGGTATAGCCCCCCCCCCCCCNCTCATGGCAAGGGAGCATGTGATGGGTCGACGGTACTGTTAAAAGACTTGCACGAAAAGCCAGCCTACAAAAACCGCTGGATAACCAAATACAGACGTCACTTGGACTATACGAATGGGCGAAGGACTCACTTCCAGGGATCGCTGCAGTGTTCTGTCCTAAAGAGAACATAGCAGAACGTGAAAACAAGTTGACGAAGATATTGGACAACTCAATTACAGTCACTGGCACACAGAAGCTACATGAGTTCTTCTCAGTTGATGAGCCAGGGGTCCTTTTAGTGAAACTGTTCTCGAATGCATCAACAGAGTGCAATGTGCGTGTCTTGAAAAAGTGACAATACCAGAGGGAACAGAGAGAATCTATTTGACTTCATCATTACAATGCAAACAATAATGAAGTAAGTTTACCATGTGTACATGGACTTGTTAAATGCTGGATATGATGTAAATGAGGCTTTCTGTGCATAGCAACGCAAATAAAACCTAATTTGACCATGAAGCCTGCAATTCTCCACGTTCAAATTTTGCGAGCATCTTTTTAAGGCATTGTACTGTCTTTTGATAAATTTTGGTCAAAATCAAAAATAGGGCATTTACCGAAAAAGTAGGTCAAATAGCAAGGTCACGTGATTTGACCTAGATTAAGGCGCCATCAATAGAGNGAGGTGTGAAGTCACCAGTTTAATTCTTTCCATATGTTTTTACAGTTCATTTTGTGTATAGGCTATTGGTATAGCTTTCCCTTATTTTCTCATACCTGATGAAGTCACAGTAAGTGACGAAAGCTTGTATCGGGTCTTCGGACCAAAATACACTCAGTTCATCATGAAAAAGGTGTCATCTCTATTTACTTTAATTTATATCATGATGATGAACACGGCATCCATTCCAAGTCAAAAAATGAAGCGATTAAGCTGAAACTTTGTGGCTGAGGGTTTCTCATGGAGTGCCCCAGGTATGCAAAATTTCACTGAATTTGGAGGGGGTCGGGGAAAAAAGTGTGTGGTTTGACATGGAATGACCCAATTGTAAGATTCGAATTCTGACGAACTTTGAGTGCCGTTTGCCATCGATTTGTCCTCTGCAACTCCATATCAGACAATTACTTGATGGATGGCTGCTTGATTCTTTCTTCAACGTCATCACGAAACTGCACTCCGGATACCTTGGTTCAGTGCATAAAAGACCATTATCGTAACACCAGTTGATTGTCTTTCTTTTGCTGCATAATGCAGGGTTCATTGGCACACGGATTTTGTCCGACTCAGGCCCGTAAAAAATCGATCATATTGACATTTGCGTTGTCCTATCCGCAAAAGTAGGGGCAAACGGACTGAAAACGGACCGGATCCGTGCGCCAATTAACCTTGCTTAATACCTCGTTCAACAACTGAGCGTGTGTCATTCCAACCGTCTCTATACATGATGTCTTGTAACTTGGCCTCCAAGGATCATCCGTTAAAAGGATCTCATCAACGCTGAGTGAAACGTGCTCTCCTAACTTTCTTTTTTTTGGACATCTTCACCAACTGACTGCCGCAATCTATACTGCTTCACCTTCAGTCGCACAGTCTCAGCACTATAGTACGTTTAAATCATCTGGAGCTCGATGGGAGGACCTTCCGTTGTCAGGCAGATCTTGGTATTGTTGGTGAAGTCTGGCTATTGACATGCTTTTTATTGACAGGACACTTCCAGCTAATCCCATGCCTGTGCCTGTGTTCAATTTCAAATCAAGGCCTAGTTGCATGTTCTATTTCGAACCAAATTTCAGCTGGTTAGAAAACAATGTACGTTGGACCATTTAGAGTGAACCCTAAGTTCATTGTTGTCTGGTTACTTTGATTGACATACGCCCATCGAGCTCCAGATGATTTAAACAGACTTTAATTCCTTCTGTTGCTTTATCCAGTGAGTTTTGGCAATTAGGCCCCTAGTCTACCCTATAGAGTCTATTCATTGTTTTCATTCCAGACGTTTGTTTGTCGAACATTTCCAAAACGAAGGAGCAATAAAGCACATTTAAAACAATTGAAGACATAAAAAGCACTAACAGTAGACTGTCTGTAACTGGTTTGGCCTTGTTGCCATTGCGTAATTTGGAAATTTGCATCACATTGAATAGGGCCAGTCTCATGTCAAACATATTTTTATGTTTTATAATAATTATTTATTCGGTACAAAACATTCATATTCGAAAAATACAGCTTTTCATTCAAAAACTATTTGGTGTAATGTGTAAAATTTAATATATGTTAAACATTTTTTTATATTGTATATTATTTGTTTTCAATAAAATTGTTTTTAACACACAAAAAATATCGCACAAAATATTTTTATACCACACAAATATTACACCCATAAAAATTTTGGGTTAGACGGCAAACGATGGTATACTTAGTGGCCCGAACTTATAAAAGATGTCTATCCCTTAGACAAGTCTAACTCGCCAAGACAAGTCTAAATCAGTCGTCTAGCTTAAACTGCGATTACAGAAGGATGTCTAGCTTAGACGTGTCTAAAACTGCCGTCCAAAGATAGACAACGATGTCCAAATAACAAAGGAATTGCAAAACATGCCAGGGGGCTTGTTTTGCAGTTGTCTAAGCTTGTGATTCATTCATAATTTCAAGTTTCATGGTCTTAAAAGATGTCCTAGTGGCCCTAGATTATCTGCATGAAAAGAAAATGTGGCTATGAAAGATATTCAAGGAAATATGCCGGAAAATTAGGTGGGCTTTTACTTTTGACTAAGGGTGTACTATCCATCCATTCACAACAACAAATAGGCCTGTGTGACGAATGTGGTGCGATATGAGGTCATCTAAGTTATGCCACTTCACAACTGCATTATATAATCGCCTCAACAAAGGCGCTGCCTTTGTTGAGACCATTTAATCACCTGTTGGACTTGACTAGCTAGACCGACGTCCTTGCATTGTTCGAAATTCCGATAAACACGAGTGTTTTGGTAGACTTGTCTAACAGTTGTCTTACAAATGTTTAGGCTTAAACAAGTCCAAGTTAGACAGGCGAAAAACACCTTTTATAAGTTCGGGCCAGTATGTTTTAGCATTGTTTTAGATAGAAATATTTCACATGATCAAGTGGCACAACTGCTGCTTTGTCATGTCATGCATGTACAGCATCGCCCCAGAGCCAAATGGGGATACCGTGCAACAAGTTCATGGTTGCTGGGCAGAGAAGGGAATCTGCCCACCCTTTTGCGTGACTAAGCAGAGATCATACCAATGCACATCAGCATTCCGTTATTTCTGGCAAACCGAGCTATTTGGAAAGCCTACACTTTTAGGTCGATCCTTTTAGTTCATGCGAAAGATCGAATATCATAATAGGCCGAGTACAAATAGGGATAGCCTAGGTTTCAATATTTATAGAAGACTTGTAAGCTTTACATACAAATACGGTTCTTTCATTGACGGCCAGATGAAGACGATTTCAGGCCTACACATAGTGATCAGGTTACACGATATTTCCACCAGTGGACCAGAGAGTCTCGACCGAACTGTAGTCTTCAAGCATCAGTTATGTCAGTTGCATGAATTTGTCTTCTTTGTGAGAATACTCCGGCGTTGTTGTTCGACTTTGGACCTTCGGTATCGGCCACACAGAGGGTATAGCTTCTGGCCATCAGCATCGTTGGACTATCACAGTTGGCGTTATAGTCTGCAGACCTTAACCAAAATAATTAGGCCCTAGTCGGAATTGAGGAATGCATGCTGAACTAATTAAAGTTGGCTGTTTTCTTTCAAAGTGACTGGGTTAAGTGAAGACATTCGATACGTCGAGCGATATTCTTTGTCACGATTCGTAACCTTTCTGCAGAACACCCTTGGAGCAGAAACGTCTGCAAGAACATGGATTTTGTCTACTTCTCTGTAAAAACTTCGATGACCATCAATCTCAGAATTACCGTTGCCTTTTATATTGTAGTAACACCACAATAACGGGACACGCTAATTCAAGATCCAAGACCCAATAATTCAAGATCCAAGACCCACAATTTTGGTATAGTATAGTAGGCCTATACTCCTCCTAGATATGCCCCTAGAAGTATTTCTAGTGTGAACATTCATTCTCATTCATTTGCCGATTTGTGTGTTTTTTGCAACACAAGAAATTTACAATGATTTACAAACAATGCCATACCACCACTTGCGAGTGCCCCCATTCTCGATATGGCTGTAGCATTAAAGGCACAGTGTCTGATTCAATAAGTAGGTGGATGAAGTTGTGAAAATAGCGCGCTGTTGTCAGGTCATATCCGAATGGTCACTGTCTCATTTTAATCCGTCGCTGAACAATAGGACCGGACTGAGATTATCTGTCGTCTAATGTCACCCAATAGTATCCTATGAACTCTCCTGTGTGCACTGTGTTGTTTCATACAAGTGAAAGGAACACCATGCTATGATCAGGCATGCGACCTTGTCTACTCTCTTGGCAGCAGTAATTAATATTTATGACACTCCGCTGGAGAAGTGTGCCACTTGTTGACAGTTAAAATAAACAGTAGGGCCTATGGGGGTCGGTAGATCTACCATCGGCACAACTAGGCCTACTCCATCAGAGTTCGGAGTTCGCTCTGTTTTGGAACAACATTTTGGGTGGGACTTGGATCTTGAATTATTGGGTCTTGGATCTTGGATCTTGAATTAGGGTGTCTCCTAAAGAATACAGGAGATCAATCAACAGATCAACACAATGCAGCCTACACAAGCTCTGTTACTTACCTCATATGACAATCTCCTGTTGATGCTTAATCGACTGAAGTTTCTGACCCAGCAGATATCCCTTCAGACATGTCTAAACCCACGACATCATCATCTGCATATTTGTGAACCTGCACCAGGACAATTCTCTGTATAATTTGCAGTTTCATGTTGTTTTGTATTTCATCAAATGTTGTGTCAACCCAGTCCTCCCACTCCATATCATAATACTGCACTCACAGAACATCATCTTCGACGAGAAACAGGTTTCTGATATCTGCCTCAGTGGTGGACTTTTTCCCCTTGACAATCTTCTTCATTCCACCACAAGTGACTCTAACTGCATCAACTTCCTCATCCGTCATACCTGAGCCAATATCAGTTATTCTATAAAACAGGAATGACATGTACCAGTATTAGTATTATAAGGTTTTTACCACAATATCATGACAATATGCACAAGCCTCAAAACTTGGAAACTTTTGGCCCTTGTGCAAACATAATGGGTATCAGGTTCTTGTATGAAGTACATGTAGTGTATTTTTATGCCATCCCGCTTTCACTTACGCTACGAATGCAAATTTGATAAATGCGATAAATCAGAACCTGGTGATGGTAGAAGCCTGAAACCTTGTCCTACACCTAGGTATGCAGAATGACCTTTCAGATTTCGCAATGACCTTCCAAGTTAGAAGTCAAGAGCAAGGCCAAAGAGTTCCTTTCTAAAATGCAAATTTCAGGAGAAAACTAATTAGAAGCCTGTCGTAATCATCTCCTAGGTTTGATTAAGGATGCTTGTTCCAGTTGTGAGTTACACAATACTTCTCAAGGTCAGAGGTCAAGATCACAGTTAACCAGCTCCAGAGTAGTAAATTTCATAAATTCAATTGGAAATTGACTAGTGGTAGATTGGACACTGTTCTCAGGACAGAGTGATGATTGGCTATGTGCGAAAGAAACACTTATTTGGGGGTACAATGTCTCTTCCACCGGAAGATTTTGGTAAAAGAGCGATAGTGAATCGCTCGCACACAAAATTGAATGTTCTAGCCGAAAATGGCTCCTGAACTCCCTTTCGTCCATGTCTTCTTCTATTCATCAAATCGAACTCGCATTCACCACAAACCAACTGCACCAGACCCGATCAATGTTACAAACGGCAAATCATCTGACTCCTCCATGTCCTCAAGCTCGTCATCTTCATCTCCGACGACTTGAAACCAAGTAAGAGCCATCGACATATTTGCCATGCTTGTATTCGCCGCCATATTTGACGCGGAAGTGTCCCATGGTTACCTTTCCAGAGTGTTCGAAACTCCATCTTACTAAGTCATTTAAAGAGGTGATCGTTTGGCCCTCCATTGAAACACGGCCCTCACACGCTTTTCCATGATGCTGTGGCTTTCTGAATTTCCATACGACACGTGCCCTGCCCCCTCCCGTATGATACTGCGTACCCCTGACCACCCGTTTTCCATAAAACTCGATTTGATTAACTTCTTGTCTGCAGCGCTGAAAAACATGTTAACTCGGAAATTAGCGCAATGATGCGACGTCCCACTCCGACGTCACCTCGTTCTTGTTCTTTTGGTGGATCTTGGCCTCGCTACTATAAAGATTCAGACTAGAAATTACAGCCAGCGATGATTCGATGCGTGCCTTCGGCCGCATAACGATGAAGTCTGTGCGAGCACAGCTGGCATGACGAGACCTACGCTGAAATTCGTTGCCTTCTCGTACAGGGTCAGCCATTTTTGTAAGTGTGGCGTTATGATTCCGCTCCACGGAATTGACATGCCCGCTGCTTTCTGTGGACTCGACATGCCCGCTGCTTTCTGTGGACTCGAATTACATTTTGAGATCGAAATTTTCTTGCTTTCAACATTGGGATCGACTTGAATATTCCCGGGTGTATAAAAAACGAAGACCCTAAGACCTAAGACCCCAAAGACCTAAGACCCCCAATCCTGAAAAAGTAAAAAACAAAGATCTAAGACCTAAGACCTAAAAAAGGAAGACCCCACCAGGTAAAAAAGGAAGACCCCGGCAAAAAATCATAGAAGACGTCGAAATATTCCCTTCAAATTTTACGGGCATCTTACACTTATCAAGGCGCCACTTCCCTAAGAAATTCATCCAAATCCAATCAGGCGTCATCCTCCTACAGGGTGTAACGGAAATATGCACGTGGAAAATGTACAGCATTTCCATCAATCTACAAGAATTAGTCA
>NMRB01003536.1:0-33853 GCA_002633025.1 Notospermus geniculatus | reverse complement strand
GAGATCTTAAGAGTGTCCTGGTTGCACTTGCTAAGGGAATATGACTAATTCTTGTAGATTGATGGAAATGCTGTACATTTTCCACGTGCATATTTCCGTTACACCCTGTAGGAGGGTAACGCCTGATTGGATTTTGATGAATTTCTCAGGAAAGTGGCGCCTTGATAAGTGTAAGATGCCTATAAAATTTGAAGGGAAAATTTCGACGTCTTCTAAGATTTTTTGCCGGGGTCTTCCTTTTTTACCTGGTGGGGTCTTCCTTTCCCTATACACATACAGTTTACCTACTAGGAATTGTGCACTCATTCCCTTAGATCTTTGTTTTTTACTTTTTCAGGATTGGGGGTCTTAGGTCTTTGGGGTCTTAGGTCTTAGGGTCTTCGTTTTTTATACACCCGAATATTCCCGTCCATTTCATTTGCATGCGCAATGTGTTTCTAAAAGGCGTAGTAATATTGCATTTGGAAGTACTTTAAATTAATGCGATTATGGTAATTGATTACGATAATTGAGTTCTCGTTGAATTAAATTAAAGTCACCAACACCTCTGCCCGTGTGACAGGAATCAACGTCCTAGGAATGCAAGTCTGCCAAACAATAGCCCGCTATTGTAAGGTTATATTCGAATGGTCATGGTCTCCATAGCCATATATTCTAATCCCTCGCTGAACAATAAAACCGGACTTTGATTCCAGAGGGACTTTGATTCCTGTCACACCGGCATCACCGGCACGCCGGCATCACGTGACCGGCACCACCGGCATCACCGCTACCACGGGCATCACCAGCGCCACCGGCTGTCGCATATTCGCAGGCAGTATCAGCATCACTGCCGGCTATAAGGCTATCGGCATGGAAATTGAAAATATTTATATATTTATACATATATATAATATGTAAATGCAGGAACTGCTAACTTACATGTACACTGTAAAAAATGGAATAGTCCCCACGAGTAAATTTTACCAATGCCATAGGCAATTTCGATTTTACCACAGAAAAGGGTAATATTTGCTCAAAAGCGCAGGTCAATATTACCTATCCGTGGGTATTCTCAGGCACCTTCCTCACTATAGGGGGTAATGTTTACCTGGAACCGTGGGTAAAACTGGGGACAAGCTTACTACCAATTTACCTACGGGAACATAGGTAGTAAGCTTGTCCCCAGTTCTACCCACGGTTCCAGGTACCGGTAAACATTACCTGCAATAATAAGGAAGGCGCCTAAGAATACCCACGGATAGGTAACATTGACCGGTGCTTTTGAGCAAATATTACCCATTGGTAAAATTTACCCGCGGGGACTATTCCATTTTTTACAGTGTACACATCGTCGGTTTTAGGATCCCCGGACTTTTGCCCCTGGGACTTTTTCCCCCCGACATCCCCCCTGGATATTGCCCCTGTGACTTTGTCGGGGGGGGGGGGGCTAGAACCGCTGACGTGTAAGTAAGCACTTCCTGCATGTTGTGACTGAAATTGTACAGTATTTTGTTTGGAGTTCTCGCATTTTGTTGATGTATCTGGACACAAAGATTTTTTTGGAAATATGTTGTCATTGTTATCCACTTTGGAATTATCGACCTGCTCTAGCAACTTTTGGTATCATACCGATACGTTGATAATCAGATCATTCGCAATCAGTCGGCAATCGATTCCAAGTGTTGGTTTCTAGGCAAATTGTATAAGTCATGGTGAATACACACTGTGGAATCAAATCCAGGGACCTTATTCAGGAAGCTCCCGTCACTTACATGACTTACGGGAATGCGTAAACTATTGTCCATTTATGTGAAACCTATTGTTCACTATCAGCCTGACAAAGGATTTGCGTACCCTTAAAGTTACGGTGGCTGAATAAAAAATGAAGTTCAAACGTCCAGGTCCTTCATCAAACACCTCTCTCAGACCACCATTACCCCAAATACCTCCCAGGTGTCGCTCTCATCCTCATGTATGGATCAGAAATATGGGGAATTTTCACCCCCGATGCTGCTGAATTCAGAAATTCTATTAGCGGTAGTAAAATTGCAAAAGCATATGAAGGAAACCATGTTGACAAATCAAATATAAAATTTTGCAAGTATGTGTTGCAAGTACACAAAACGGCCTCAAACAACGCAGTTCCAGGCGAATTGGGTAGATATCCAATGTACCGTCTTTCAAATAAGTAAATGGACAAAGGAAAATCGAATTGTCTCAAAAACGGCTGGTGATAAATCGAAGCGGTTTACTGCATTTGATAGGACATTTAGTTGTGCATCTTGATATGTACCACTTGGAAATTTGCCATTTTGCGTAATAGTGACCTTTTGTGATTTACCAAAGGTCCCAAAATCGACTTTTTTGTTCCGAAATTTTTCATACTTTTTCTTGATAGGATGAATCACCATTGTGAAAAGCCAACATCCCCATCAGTGTGATGAAAATAACTTGTGTTAATTGGTGGAAAAAATAGCATTTTCATGTCAAAATTTTCCACCTTCGTGATTGACTTCAGAATTACTTTGGATAAACCTCCTGGTGATCTTCACCACTCAGCCTACTGAATTAAAAAATGCTGGGGTATTGAACCCTACACGCATGACACAATTTTGAACACAGCTTTTGTGAACTGCACCATGTTGAATAGTCTGCAATTATTCAAATGTGGTGTTCGTTTCCAATGACTACCGGTAGCAAACCACGTTTTCTTGGAAGTGGAATGACAACTACAGGCCTGGGAGAGATATTTATAGGCACATGAAGCAAGCCCATTGAAATGAGTTGACTATGGGTTCGGTGAATAATGTGTGTCGAGGGGGGCAATTCAGTAGTACAAAACCAGGTGCCAAAGCCCTTTGCACAAATGGGTTAATAAGTTACAGGTTCAAGTAAATGCTAAGGAATTTCTTTGATATTCACTCATAACTCAACAAAATCTTCCAGTCAATATAAAATCCCCCCCCCCCCAAAAAAAAATGCGGGATAAAAAAGTTGATTTTGGGACCTTTTCGTTAATCAACAAAAGTCACTATTAGATAAAATGGCAAATTTCCAAGTTGTAGATATCATGATGCAAAAATGTCCAATCAAATGCAGCAAACCGCATCGATTTATCACCAGCCGTTTTTGAAAAAAATCGATTTTCCTCTGTCCATTTACTTATTTGAAAGACTGTACATTGGTATTGCAAAGAACATTATTTCCTATTAGCATCGATTAGAATTCTTGAATGAAAAATCTCTTGTAAAACATGCATTAAATAGAAAGCAAAAAGGTGCATGAAAACGGCCAGAACTCATGGTTTTCCTATGTTAATTTTATTTTATCGAATTGTGATATACGTGATAATCTTGTAAAAAATCCACGCTTAATTGCCAGAAGTGAGTTAGTAAAACCCATTTGCAAAAATCTGAAAGTGGAGCATGAACTAAAATGGAAATCGGATATATTCAATGATAACTCATCATGCAGATGGAGCTAACACAACAAAGAACAAATTAAGAACTTACAGATTTTTTAAGAACAATTTCTTCGAAAATTACCTCCTTTTTTTTGAAAAACAGCTGTTTTAGATAAGCAATGACAAAATTAAGAATAAGTGCTCACGATTTGGCAGATGAACGTGGAAGGTATAAAGGTAAATCCCTGGAAGAGAGGATCTGTACCCAATGTTCATCAAAAGAAATTGAGGATGAAATACATGTTATAACCAAGTGTAACAAATTTTCTTCTGAAAGAGAACACTTATTTAATCAAGTCTGCAAAATCTGCAGCAATTTCAGTATTCTCGACAATGACAACAAATTCATTTGGTTACTCTCAAATGAGGACCGCAAAATATGTAACTAATTAGTAGCCGAATTCATATCAAGTTGAATGAATCTCAGAAATTTTCATGTTCATATAGTTATTTCAGGCTTACTGGAGTTTACGCAAAACGCAAAAACCTCACCACCTGAATTTACACAGCCAGGATAGGATTGAAAATGCCACGAATCGAGGGGAGTAAACATTATTTATACTTTTTCAGTTTGGCGTATTAAAAAGTTTCGATTCGCATTTTCGAACTTGAAATGTGATATGATGAAGACACTCATCACATCCTAGACCGCTCTGATGACCATTATTTTTTGGTATAGAACGCTAGACAAGCCAAGTTTGATCGCAAAAATATCTGTGTCGGTCACGCCGATAGTCATAGTGATGTGCATATGCTCCAGGCCGGCTCAACCATTTTGGTTCCAGAAGCCACCAGTAGAGCGTAGGCCCTACTACTGTGCACGGCGTTGATTGCATGCGGTCCTACATGATTTGACCATGGTAGGCCTAACCTCTTTTTAACGGGCCACCTTTCCGATGCAATTTGATAACAAAGCATAGGGCTATCAGTGTGTAACCCAGCGCTTCTTGATCAAAATTTGGGCCTACCTGGCTGTCTCCATGCGTGAATGCTATCCCATGCCGTGGAGTAGGAACTTACGCACGCACGTGGGATCATCATGACGTCACCCCATGACGCTGTGACGTGCACTGATGTAGGCCTATCCGCTGGCACTACGTTGACACTGTGACCATGGTGACGTCCCACGGTATGAAGTTCCGACCGCGTACCCTTTGCTGACCTGAACAGAATTTTCTCTAGCATTTCGGGAGATTTGGTAAAATTGATGGAAATAACGTGTAGCTATAGGCTTACTGTAGGTGGAATACATGTAGGCAAGACAAACAGCTGTGCGGCCCAATGCTGTAGCAACCTGTAGTGGTTGAACACGAAAAGACAGTGATGAAAATAATGATTACTCCCTCGTTTTTTTCGTCATTGAGTTTTTGCGTAAACTCAAGTAAGCCGTTATTACATGTTGTATAACTCTTGTCAGATTTATCACCAGTCACATTATGTTTGTAATCCGTATTATATATTCCATTCCTGTTCATTTTCAATCAAAATCTTGTATATACATTGTGATTTCTCTTTGCTCCTAGAGGGCCTTTTAAAGCGAATTGATATCGAGAAAAATTTGATTTAGAAATAGAATTTGAAATGGGACGAATTTTCGGGGGAAAATGTGAACAAACTTCTCCAGAATGTCAACAAAGAAATGTTCCTGCATTCTGATTGGCTGAAATTTTGTGTTTACAAACACCAGCCAAATGTAAATAAAATCCGCTATAATTCGCTTTAAAGCGATGTACTCGCGAGGTTGAAAATGAAATCTCGTTCAACTATCGCGACCCGATTTCATTCATAGCTGGCGGGATTCTTGAAACTGATCTCGGGTGATTTCTAGCACCTTTGAACCATCAAATTACGGTATCGTCAATGTTTTATACAATAAAACGTTCATGGAAAATCTTTTATTATTATTATTTTAATGAATTTGGGCGACATAAGTGTTTACTGCCGGAAAAATTTCAAAATCTCACGGGGTATTTCCGAGAACGAGATCGACAGACTAACAACAAACATGGCGCGGAAAAATCCGAAGTGTGAGGAAGACTGACCAGAGAATTCGCCTCACTGCTGCAAGTTTTGCCAGATGGCGGCGTGTGAAGACAGAAAATTGTTGTAGCACTAATGAGGACTTAGCAGTGTACCTCCTGAACGTCGTTGAACCCCGGCCAACACCATCCTTTGCAGGTTTTGTGGATGACTCGGGAGTCGTCCCGTCGGCGTCACTCACTGTCAATCATGTCACCATGGTCACTGTCCTCGCTACTGATTGGTCATAGTAAATTCCGTAGTATTATAATGAGATGGCTCGCTTGGAATTCCATTCATAAAATATAGTGCTGCCACCGTGCGGGAAATAAAGGAACTATCGATGTGCAGTACTGCAGAGCTCGAGTACATCGCTTTAATTCAATAAACTATTTCTATTTCTATTTCTGTCTTATGCCCGCTGTACACGATCAAATTTTAAATCCAATTTTTCTGAATATGTTCAATAAAGGCCTACATGCGGGTTTCTATGTTGAAGCCCCAATAGGCCCGGAATCTGAATTTCCAACAAGAGCAACGCAAAGCGTGGCATATGCCCCCGTGTGTATGTTGAGGTGGGCGAACATCCAGTCAAGTTATGTTGAAATCAGATTCCGTCAATATCAGGGAACATGCATACCAAAAACCAACATCACCGGACAAACAGTACATTCCTGAAATTGACGTAATCTGATTTCAAGATGCCAGCTCTGGCGGCCATATTGTAAATTCAAATGCAGCCATTTTCATAAGGAACCTTACTTGAGTCGCCCTCAACATACATACAAAAAGTCAATATGATCAGACAAACGCGTCTCCCTGAAATTGACGGAATCTGATTTCAAGATGGTGGTTCTAGTGGCCATATTGTAAATCGCAGCACGGCCGTCTTCAAAAGGAACCTTCCTCTAGTCACCTCCAACATACATGCAAAAAATCAATATGATCAGACAAACGGTTTTCCCTGAAATTGACGGAATATGATTTCAAGATGGCGGCTCTGGCGGCCATACTGTGAATCAGAACGCGGCCATTTTCGAAAGGAACCTTGCTCTAGTCACTCCCAACATACACACAAAACATCAATACGATCGGACATATGGTTCTCCCTGAAATTGACGGAATCTGATTTCACGATTGCGGCTCTGGCGGCCATATTGTAAATCGGAACGCGGCCATTTTCGAAAGGAACCTTCCTTTAGACACCCCCAACATACACGCAAAAAACCAATTTGATCGGACCAACTGCTTTCTTTTAAATGATCGGAAATGGAAAGTTTACGGCGCGACGACGCCGACGCCGGACGCCGCCGACGGACGACGGACGTAACGGGTGACGACATAATGCCCCCGCTTCTTTTGAAGCGGGGGCATAAAAATTGGATGAAAAATCTGATCGTGTACATCGGGCATTGCACCATTATGATATAATATACACAATCTTTCTCCTCGTGATATACCTTCTGAATGTAAAAACGTAATTATGGTTCCCGATCATCAAGATCGGGAACCATATTGTTTTTGGTCATGGTGTCTGTGTGTGTGTGTATCTGTGTGTGTGTGTATCTGTGTGTGTGTCCGTCTGTCACGCCTTCATATCTTATCTCCTTCAACAGCTACAGTCCTGGTAACACATCCTACCCCTAGGTTTGTCAACCTGNAAATGATTACTTTCGTTTTCTCCACATTTACAGTGAGTTTCCATTGTCTGCAGCACGTATCAAGTGCATCAATGGCTTTTAGCAATTTTTCACCAGATTCACCTACAATTACAATATCATCGGTGTACAGCAGTATCAGTTTACCAGATTATCAATTTCTGGCAGATTCCGTTAATATTAATTAGTTCTGATGCAAGTTTCTTGTAGGTCATTTATAAACAAGGTAGAAAGGAATGGTGAGAGGTTTTCCCCCTGCCGTACCCCGACGTTACTATCATAATATCTGCTTACACAACCATCTTGTAACATACAACATTTTACGCTTGAATACAATTTTCTAAGAACAGTAAAACATTACCGTCATGCGGGGTGACTTTGAACAAGGGCATAACGTTTAACATATGCATAGAAAATGTAACTCATTCCCATTATTTTCCTTGACGAGAATATTCAAAGTTACCCGGTTACGTAGCAGTGGCGGATCCAAGGGGGGAGGGGCGTGCCCGGCGCCCCCCCCCCCGTTCAGCCTCCGAGCAGCAAAAATTGTTATTGTGGTTCCTTCACACCCCTGATTTTCAGTAAAAAGAAAGTTCAATTTGGCCTGCCCAGGTGCCAGGAAATCGCGTTTCAGGCACTTTTACCCCCAAATTTTCGGGGCTTCGCACCTTCCTCGCTCAGGAATGGGGTTTGCACCACGCCCCCCCCCCCGCAGCAACTCCTGGATCCACCACTGACGTAGTACATTTCAGCTATTGAAATATGCGGGTTCACCAGGGCCGTGAACACTTTCCTCAAATGTGACATATGACGAATTTTGCCAGACCGCCTCACATGCTTTCTAAGGTTGGCGATGATAGCCGTATACATTTAAGAAGCAAGTGATATTCATTTCCTAAACCATTTAAGCACAAAGAACGACACTCAAAATGATATAGTATGATATAGTATATTTCGCAAATTTTCGTCCCCAACCAGGGTCTTCCTCAGGAACTTTCTAGTAAGTGATTAGTACAGAAATGAGGGGGGAGATGGAAATGTTCCAAGTCACCCCTCTTTTCTGTAAACTCAACTAGAAAGTGCCTGAGGAAGACCCCGGTTGGGGCCGAAAATTTGAGAAATTTGGAGACGACTTTTCGTATGTACATGTATATCCTTCACCATTATAATATGATACACACAATGTTTCTCCCAAGGTAGAAAGGAATGCCTGCCGTACCCCGACGTTACTGTCAAAATATCTGCTTACACAACCATCTTATAACATACATTTTACGCTTGAATACAATTTTCTAAAAACAGTAAAACATTTACCAGCATCCGGGGTGACTTTGAACATTTGCACCGAAAATGTAATTCTTCCCCATCATTTTTCCTATTAGGGCCGTATGCACCAAACGAAGATTATCTCAAACGCGGGTTAAGCCCCAACTTTTCCATTGTCACATCATGCCCTGGCAAACCTGAACAATTGAAATGTTGTGGCTCAAACTGAGTTCAAGATAATCTTCGTTTGGTGCATACGGCCCATAGGGTGTTCAAAGTTACCTCCATGTTCAAAGCCACCCCAGATCTGATGACGGTAACACTGATACCACTTGCCTACAGTTTTTACCATAAGGCAGCTCTGCAACCTATCAATGGCCTTTACTATAATCAGCCATAAGACAAAAGTTTTCCTCTGTCTAAAAAATAATTCTATGAGAAACATCAAGGTAAAACAAGGATCTAAAGTAAAACCTTCTCTAAAGCCAGCTTGGTTAGCATGGAGGCGTTTGTAGAATCTTTTGTCCAAAATGGATGTGAACACCTCCCCAAGACATCTCAGGACAGTAACACCTATGGTTTGTGGCGTCCGTAGAGTGCCCTTTGTTTTGGTTTTGTATTTGTATGAGATTTTTCCGTTAGGGCAAGTCAAAGTATTATTGGCCCTGTAAAAGTACGGAGGAGGCCATCTCAAGCTACTCATGTTTCTCTTTTGGATGGGGTCTTTTAGTTGCCCCAGCAAAGGTGCAAGGTACAAGGCACCACGGCTTACTGTCCATGCAACGGACAGGAATAATTTAACCCATTTGGTCAAGGCTGGATTCAAACCCGTGACCTGCGCTTGTCACGTGACAACCACTTGGCTATCAAGGCTAGAAGTAGCCAGGAGTTGGGGATTTTACCAGATTATAACATTATAAAAAGAGTTTCAGATAAATCGGCATCATAAAGCAATAGTGTGCTCTTAATGTCTTCATTCGAAAGTTCATCAACGTCAAAGGTTTTACCAGATTTGATGCCCTACACTGCTGCCTCATCATTTGTAATGACATTTCAAACACTTCGTTTTAATATCAGAATTTTTAATTGTCTCTTTGTTAGTTTTTTGACCAGTGTGTTTGAACAAGGAATTGATATCAGCCGTCTATGCAACGATCTGTAATCTGATACAACAGTCATCTGAATAGGAGCCAATCGGGATATCCAGAGACAGTCGCCATCTTTATATTCAACATCGAAGGTAAGTGAGACTGGGAAAGTGGAACTGACGTCCTCCATGTTTAGAGGTTAGGGGGACTAGGCCTACCACTCAGCTGATGTGATTCTTGATTCTCAATCCAGTTCTGAAAAACGGCGATGCATTGAACCCTTTGCAACTACATGCACTATTCATTGTTTCGACGACTCGCCGCCATCTTGGTTTCCACGGTGATTTCTTGGAACTCGCGAATGCACACTTTTCTGGTGGGCAGACGAAACCACGGAGATTTTTGACGCGAAAATACGAATTCGACACATTGAGCGTCCGTCATTTGTTTTCATTGTAATTTTCATACTAACTCGTCATTTCTTCATTCTTTTGTAGTGCATGATGAGTTTGTACTATCGTTCGCTAGAAGAGGGTGACAAAACTCGTTATTTGTCAAAATTGAATGAGCTTGGGCTTCACATTGATGATGACCCTCTCGACGAAAAAAATGCGAAAAGATTGTCAGATTCGACAGATGGGTGGCCTCTCTTAGAATTTGGGCAGATTTATTGTTATCTCATAGATTCTCCAGGGATTTGTTCTAATCAGACTATGCAAGTCTATAAATCACTTGACTGAGGCCGACAAATTTGTGCGGGATGGCTTTGTGCACGACTCTTTGCACATGCAAACACGGACGAACACCACTTGAATAAAGCGCACGTCATGCGAAGCCAAGCCACAACATCAGACCCACACCTTGCCTGGGGTTGAAAGAAGATGGGACACTCGTAAATGCTCATTGGACCTGTATGGCTGGGTACGTGGGCCTAAAAATACTCATTTAAATTATTCACAAATCAATAACTGACTCCGCCCCTTCCAGGATTTTGAATGATCATGTGGTCTGTTGCTAATAATAGCTTTATTTGCATTTGTTTACAAATATTAGCACATGGTCATAGTCAGCTGACTGTGTGAGTACAGGTGTAATGTATGAGAATGCCCCCCGTTTGAAAATGCCCACTTTAATGTGTGGCCGACACTGAAATACAGAAAGACATGTTCATCAGTGCCTCCCCATTGTCATGTCGCGGCTTATTCCGTCAGCCTTTTGTTGGGCGGCATTGGCCAACGGGGGGCAGTGAAAAACATTATACCTGTACGCCTACTAACTTTGTGACTTGATTGCAGCCTTGGTGAAACATGCTCGCATATGGCTGCTGTTATGTTTTAAAGTTTCCATCATTGTGAAAACTGCTGTTGAGCAGGTTGCTCCAACTTCATTGCCCCGGACTTGGAATACGAATTTTAATAAGAAGGTAAGTGGCAGGTAATGAAACAATGTCAATGTTGTGTACAGTTCGAACGCCACATTAAGTTCATGGTTTCCACCAGAAACATATTTCCACTCAACTTTACAAAATGAATTATGCGTCGTCGTCAGTGGTGAGATCGGAAAAGATGTGTGTATGAAAATATCATTCTTCCGTTTGTTTAATTTTACTGGTTCTTGGAGAATAATAGTGTTTTACATACAAATCTTTTCTGATATTATCATGCCACTGTACTGATAACATCATATACCTCCTGACAGATTGAACCAGCCCGTATTCAAGATATAGTCCTGAAGAAGCCATGTAAGAGGAAGGTCCCTGAAACAGACCGCAACCTTGGACGTTCAAGTTCAACAGAAACCCACTTTGATGATGTTTCTGGACTCCTAGCGACGCTGGAGAGGATAGTACGGTGGCCCATAGAGCTCATTGATGAAAAATATTTACATTTGCATTTTTTTTTTCAATTCGATAATTTTTTCTTGGGGGTTTGTAAAATTTTTAGAAGTTCCCACCGCGGTGAAAATATTCCCACCGCGGTGAAAATATTTCCACCGCGGTGATAATATTCCCACCGCGGTGATAATATTACCACCGAGGTGAGAATATTTCCACCTCGGTGAAAATTAATTTTCATCGCGGTGGAAATTAATTTTCACCGCGGTGGTAATTATTAATTATCACCGCGGTGGAAAATAATTTTCACCTCTCACCTCGGTGGTAATATTATCACCGCGGTGGGAATATTATCACCACGGTGAAAATTAATTTTCACCGCGGTGAAAATTATTT
Source organism: Notospermus geniculatus (assembly GCA_002633025.1). Lineage (NCBI taxonomy): Eukaryota > Metazoa > Nemertea > Pilidiophora > Heteronemertea > Lineidae > Notospermus > Notospermus geniculatus. The sequence goes on along the minus strand of NMRB01003536.1, from coordinate 22,147 downwards.
TCCACCGTGGTGATAATTAATAATTACCACCGCGGTGAAAATTAATTTCCACCGCGGTGAAAATTAATTTTCACCGAGGTGGAAATATTCTCACCTCGGTGGTAATATTATCACCGCGGTGGGAATATTATCACCGCGGTGGAAATATTTTCACCGTGGTGGGAACTTCTAAAAATTTTACAAACCCCCAAGAAAAAATTATCGAATTGAAAAAAAATGCAAATGTAAATATTTTTCATCAATGAGCTCTATGGGCCACCGTAGGATAGTGCCAACAGCTGCAGTTTTTACTGTTGTCAACCCAGAGCCACCACGTACCGCCATGCAAGAATCTGAACTGCCCCCAAATTTCGCTTGTTTTTATTCAATGACATACGAAGACGCATTGAAACTGGCTGTGGATCCAATCACTACTGAGGAAGTAAACGCTTTGTTGGGGAAGACAAAGCTACAGACACAGTCTCCCTTGTGGATGAATTATAGGAAGGGTAGAATAACAGCGTCTATGTTTGGGGCAGTGCTCGCAACCTCTCTGGAAATTCCACCCAAATCACTTCTGAACCAGATATGCCAGCATACGAAACTAAATCCACAGATAAAAAGCATTGTTTGGGGATGTGACCATGAATCAGTAGCAGTTGAACAATACTGTGCTTGGTTCCAACAAACACACAGCAAAGCCAAAATTAGTAACTGTGGATTGGTGCTGTCAACTTCACATCCTTACTTGGGAGCGACACCAGACAGAGTGTGGTACTGCGAATGTCATGGACAGGGGAGTACTGGAGGTCAAATGTTCCTACAGCCACCGTGAAGATCATCCTTGTGATATTTATTCCCATCATCTATGTAGTCCTCCATGCCCTTCATCACTACCTCCAAACCACAAACACGATTATCAGGTACAAGGACAGCTTCAGATCTGTCAGCCAAAATTCGCACACAATTGGTAGGGACACCAAAAGGAATTCATGTAGAAGAAATCTTTCCAAACCACCAACTTTCTAAGAAAAAATGTTACCAAAGTTATCCCTCTATTTCAACATGTTCAAGAGATCATACTGCCTGAACTGTCAAAACCAACAAAGAGAACTGAAGATGTTCCACACCCCAGCAAGCCAGATACTTCTACAAAGTCAGAATCCTGTCATTGTTGCTGTGGTAAGCCGGATCACATTGAGGATATGATTGGTTGCGAGGGAGAAGATTGTCCTGTCAAATGGTACCACGCGACGTGTGCAGAATTGTCCAATGGGATTCCAACTGGGGAATGGTTCTGCTCTTTGTGCAGAGATTGAAGGTCTTGGCTTGTACACTTACCAAATGGTGTAAAATGGATTGGAGGTAAGTCACTGACTGACTGTTGAGAACAGGATTCACCATGTTCGTCAGCGCGCAACAAACTCGGACAATCTTGTCAATGGGGTTGTGGCCATTTTGTTTCTACCATTTGATGGCGCTGTGACCGTATCCACTTTTCCACTGTGACGTTGTACGGAACGCCAACGTCACTCTACCGTGACGTCGTGGCTTCTTGCTCCCACCTCGTACTGCCACGGAGACGACATCCTAAAGACAATTAAAAGGCCTGATACGGTCGCAGCGACATCTTTCGATGGAGAAGTGGCGATGCCCTCATTGTGGGCTTTGAAGGGCCCTATCCCAGCATGAACTCTGGCCCTTGAGTACAGTCCGGACATCTCTACATCCTTTCTTGACAGCTGCTTTTTTTCCTCGATTGAAGGCTGGCATCATCAGCTGCACCCCTCTACGAATGCACTCATCACAGATGAGGAAGCCTGTGTCTGCAAGGACCCATCCCCACGTTGCAACTTGTCAAGAATACTACTTTCTACTATGATCATTTTATCGCTTGCCCGGCCACCCCAAGTATCAGAGACAAATGTTACAGTTCCGGAAGGACTGATGCCAATCAATACTTTCACAGAATTGTGCGACTTATATCTGCTGTACGTTTGTGCCCTTGCTAGAAGTGAACTTGGTTTCTCAATGAAGATTTCAAAGCAGTCAAGTACAACTTTAACATTCTTGAGGAAACGATTCCTGAACACTGCTGGTAACTGCATCTCTAGATCCTGTGGAGGCCACATCACAAGTCCACCTATACTTTGGAACATCAAATCCAACTAGAAGTGAAATTTATAGGATACAGTTGCCAAAGAGATTCCAAATCAATAGGCAAGGTCTTGATGATGGAGGTTCAGCCTCAACTTGGCTAACACAAGAACGATTTCCTCTTGTATGCCATCTTTACCCCTCTTCATACTCAGATAGTTGATCAGAATCTCCAATGTTTTCAGTGACAATCCGGTGTACAATTTGCTCATGTAATGAAAACTCAACAACTTAGCTTCTGCTTCGCTCAGTTCTGCCTCCTCAGGTTTTCAATCTGTGAAGCATCTTCAGCCAATCTTCGATGTAGGGATTGGTTGAATGAGGATTTCCATTTGATGCATCTGATATTGATAGAGTTGAATTGGGATCACTTTTGGGGAATTCATATCACTTTCTGTCTGTGTGCCCTGACTTACCACAGACGGCTTTACAATAATCACTCAGTCACTGACATTACTGGCATCTGTCTGGCAAGCAACACCTTTGGGAGAAGACGACTCATCCACTCTTGATGTAGCGGTACTGGTCCTTGGCTGATCAGTCCAATCTTCTTGTCCCCTTCGCTTCACTCTTTCAAACCGCTGAAGTTTGTTCTCAGCCCATTTTTCTTCTTCACTACACACGTCTGCCGTTCTTGATGTCAGTGTATGAGGACGATGAAATCTTGACAGATTAATGTTTGGTACATAATCTGGATGGTTGGGGTCAAGACATTGTTTCCCTTTACAACAAAAGATGAAAATGTATTATGCCTATAGGCCTAGGCCCAATTCACATCCCATAGGCCTAGTGAAAAAAAATTACTTGCCAACTGTCCACACCCATGGCTGTTTCATTCAGGCTGATATGCCCTATACTTGTATTCAGAATGAAATGGTCCATGGACCATGTGCTCACCCGTTTGGACATACATGTAATACCGGTAGTGTACTGACAGAGAGAGGTAGGTACATGTCAGTTATGAGCAATCTGGATCAAGTCATTACCAAGTTGCAGGACTTAAATGACTGTTGGATCATGCCACCTGGCGGCCATGTTAAATGTCGGATCGGGCCAAAACTTCACATGCACATAAAGGTCATCTAGAGGGAGCCACATATCACATTTGAGCACTCTGGGACAAGTTGTTCCTAAGTTATAGCACATTTGATGATTTTCGGGTTACGCCACCTGGCGGCCATATTGGAAGTTTAATCAGGCCAAAATTTGAGGTCTTGTAAAGGTCACCTAGAGGGAGGTAAATATGAAGTTTGAACACTCTGGGTCAAGCCGTTCCTGAGTTACAGCACTTGGATAATTTTCAAGTTACGCCACCTGGCGGCCATATTGGATGTCCGATCGGGCTGAAACTCGGTATTTTGGAAGGTATCTCTCTAATACATGTTTATGCAAGATATGAAGACGCTCGGTGAAATAATGAAGAACTGTGGCAGGTTCGTTACTTTTGTCGAACGTTGACCTCTGTCACCTTGAAAAGTAGGTCAAATCAAAAACCCGTTATGTTATGTATCCTAATTAGATACACCTATGATAAAAATTTGGAGATGATCCAGTCATTAGTTTAGGAGTTATTGCACTTTTTGTGTTTTTGGTTTTGGCCATCTGGTGGCCAAGTCAAGAATCGAATCGGACCGAAACTTGGTGTCATAGGTCATCTGACCTAGGGGTATATATGTACCAAGTTTCAGATCAATAGCCCCAGCGGTTGCGAAACGTGCCCTGCTAATGGACGACGACGGACGACGACGGACACCGCATGAATAAAAGCTCACTGGTGAGCTAAAAACTGATGCAGTTTCCGGCCGCTGAGCGAGAAGTACAACCACGTACAATAGACGTTTTCACCATTCTCACTTCATTCGAGTTAAAATGACGAAAAAACGCACCCAGCGTCCCTCGGAGCAATCAGCTAATTCTGACAGCTGTTCCACGCCGTGTTTTGGTTGCCTACCAGAAAAGTGCGCATGCGCGAGTTCCACGAAATCACCGTGGAAACCAAGATGGTGGCGGGTCGTCGAAACGATGAATATGGCACGGGCTAACTGGTCGTTTATGGCCTAGTGGTTGGCGCGCTGGCCTCCGAGCAAGAAGTTAAGCAACGTAGAGCGCGGTCAGTACGTGGATGCGTCACCGGCGGGCCACATGCAACATGCGACTGTTCCAAAAATAAAACGTGTTTGATATTTATTCGTCTCGACTTGTCTCCACATGTCTCCACTTGTCTCAGCGTATGCGGGGTTTTGTCAAATACATTTTTCCTGGCCTGGTTAAAATAGAATTGACTCCTTGTGTTGGTCTGATTATATTGCGTATGATTTATAGACACTTCTCGGTTTTCGCTCATACACGATGATCCCCTCGTCTGAGTCCATTTCCACCGTTCCGTCCCGACAATCTCGCAGATACAGCGCATGGACAAACCGTCTCATGATCTTAGCAACCTCGGCACATTTGTCCAGATTCAACTTCGAGCCTGCCAAGACATTTACAGAATGCATGAAAAATTGTGGGATGAACTTCTTGGGCAAGTTCTCTGCCAGGTCATCGTACACTTTACACACCATCTCTTCGTGATCCAGATTAGAATTCATGAAGTCCTCCACGTTATTCAGAAAACACATTTTCAAATGATAACTTGTGATGTACTTATCGACATGCCTCGGGAAAGAGCCATCATCCGTGACCAGAACACGGCACACATCAGGATTACGAAGGCATTTTGCAGTGACGTACACATCTCTGATGTGCTGGTCTAAACTGCTCATGTGTTCCTTCTCTAAGTGAGCAAATGATATCCGCCACAGAGCTTGCAGATCATCCGGTGAGAACTCCTTGGACAACGCACTTTTTGCATGTGGTGGTTTGGGAACTAGCAGGTATCCTCTGCGTCGGAGAGCTTGTTCATCCATCAACCATGTTTGAGTTACAGCACTATCAGGCCAGCCATCGACGTGGAGACAAGGCACTGAATCAAATGAAACAATCAGCGTAGATTCCTGTTCTTCATCAGACTTGACTCGTTTTGACCACTTCATCATGAAGGGTGAACAAGCCTTTCGATTGCTTTTTATGACCGCTGGTGGCAACGGTATCGCCTTCGACAGATTCTCCCCGATAGATTCAAGATGGCCCAATTCGTATGAAGCAGAGGGGAACTCACTCGCAAACCTGGTATGGTAGCTTTCACTTCCTGTCCCAAACAATTTGTCACTTTGATTTCTATAACGAGCATAACCATGGCAAACATCCTCGATATTCTTGGCCTCTGATTCCTCCACATTTAAAGCGAAGAGAAAATCCATCTCATTTGGTAGACCGACTTTCGTTCCCTCATGTGAACTACCACAGCCTTCTACTTGAGCTTGTGAAAAGGTGGCACAATCACCGACAGCGATATGTATCAACTGACGGACGGATTTGGTTATATCCCTGATAGCTGGTGCATGTGTGTTCAGAACATTGCCAATTGTTGGAATATTGCGGATGGACGCCATTCTTGGGCAGAGCACAAAGCAGGAGGTGTTCGAATCAAGACTTTGAATGACATTCTTGGCAGTTGCAGCTTCATGTAAAACACGATAATCTCTGGTCGACACACCCTCAAATACGGGCAACAATTCCAAGCACTTCTTGTGATTCCAATCAGGCTCACTGCAGTCGCAACCTGCAATCATCAAGAGACGAACAGTCTCAATGTGTCCGTGATGACAAGCTTCATGTAGTGGTGATGATACCTTGATGATTCGTGACGGGGGAATGTCAGAGGAATAAAATAGTCCACTTCGGTTGATATCATATCCCATGTCGAGTACAGCCTCGACTGCATCAGTGCCTGGTTTGGCCAACGCCGCGCTCAGGAGACATTTGCTAATCATTCGAGTTTCTATCAGCTCTTTTTGGAACAAATGGTGGCGGATCGATGATTCGTGTGTTACAAACATGTCTCTGCCGGTTGAGTCCCATGTAACATACATGTCGTCCCATTTAACATACATGTCTGCACCAGCATTAGCTAGGAATTTCATCATTTCACTGTCATCAGCTGCAATTGCTGCATGCAGTGGGGTCGTACGGTTCCGAATCAACGGAGATGGACAATGCCCGTCAGCACCCAACATTACCAAATGCTTCGCCATGTCTGTATCGCCTGAAAGAAATGCATCATCTAATGGCTCTATTCCGCTTGTCATGGTCAAATTCATATCCGCACCACGCTCAGAAAGGATAGTGATGATATCCCACTGCTGATGTGCAACAGCCCAGTATAAGATGCTCTCTCGACGTGCGCATTTGCAGTGCAAGTCAGCTCCAAGGTCAACAAGAGTCTTCACGAGATTCTTGTCTCGCATTCTAACTGCGACATTCAAAGCTGTTACATTATCAATACATCCATCATTCATGTCTGCACCGGCATCAAGCAGCATCTTGACCACGTCAATCAAGTCATTCACCTCCGACTTCAGCATGGTATAAATTGAAATGGCATTATGCAGACAACCGACTTCCTCCCTTTTTCCCCTGCTCAAGTCTGCACCAAGATTCACAAGCAGTTTCACCATATCAATGTCCTGGTTCTCTACAGCAAAGTGGAGAGGTGTAACATTAATGTCACATTTACTTTTCATATCAGGTCCATGAACCAGGAACATTTTTAGTCTGTTTTTCCCATGACATGTGTTGGGAGGTTTGTTCATCTCAGTAGAAAAAAAATGGTGTACAGCTGTATGTAGCACTGTCATTCCTGTGTTACAAAGTTTATTATTCACATCAGCACCCAGTTGCACGAGAGATTGAACCGTTCGTCTATTGGAATGTTTTACCGCCAGGTGGAGTGGTGTCACCCCATCAAACTTCACATTCATGTCGGCTCCGTTCTTGATTAACAACCCTAACAAATCTGGCCTGCATACTAAAAATGCCGACAGAGTAAGAGGTACTTGTGCTGCGTCGACCATGCTGAGATCTGCCCCGAACTCACGTAACACTTTGATCATTTTCAAATCATTCTTCAAAACAAGTTTATGGACAATCGATTGCGTTTTGTAGATAACATTGACATTTGCTCCCAATCGAAGCAACTGCCTCAGCAAACTTTGAATTTTTGTGTTCACATGTTTGGAAATGTTTTGATAGCCGGTTATCATTGACGTATTTGAATTTTCTTCCTCCAGGTGTAATGCGTGAAACAGGGCATCCATTCCCTCCAGGATGACTGTTGAATCAATCTCTGCTCCGTGGTCTACCAGAGTCCGTACCATATCTGGACGACCCATCTTTACTGCTTCCCACAGCAATGGAAGGCGGAGGTCATATTTTAAGTTCACGTCTGTGCCGCATTCCACTAAAGTTTTCATCAGGTCTCCCCGGCCCTCTTCTAACGCCGAACCTATTGTTGTCAATCTCTGCTTGTTTTCACCTAAAATCTCAGCGCCTTTCCTGATCAGGTATTCAAGTATGTCAGAATCTTTGAGTTTCAATGCTTTGTAGATGAAAGGCTCAACAGTAATCAATCCATTATAATCAGCTCCCAGGTTGGCCAGGCACCTGTAGATCCCCTCATCTTGAATGCCTTCAATAATAGCAGCAAACACAGGACTGATGTTTCTAACGTTAGTGACATTAACATCGGCTCCATTCTCGACCAGCATTTTGATGATGTCTTTTCTACCTAAACTAAGGGCATCACCTAGGGCTGTTGTCCTATTGTAAGATATGTTCACATTTGCTCCGAGATGACATACATAGCGCAACATGTCCTTGTCTTCTAAAACCATGTTGATTGCACCACAACCTGTCAGTTTCCTTTCATTGACATCCACCCCTAACTTAAGGAGCACTTCTAGAGCTCTGATGTCCTGTCGTCTGACAGCTTCATGTATTGATGTGACTGCATCAAATCTTGCATTGAGATCAGCCCCGTGAGCATGCAGAAAGTGCGCCATTCTTATTTTACTTTGAAATCTTTGTTCACTTGCAAGCATATAAGCCTTGAAGACATAATGCAAAGGTGTCCACCTGCCAAGATCTTTAACATTGACGTCTGCTCCATATTCCACCAATGTTTCTACCATTGTCTCATCCAACCAGTATGCAGCATGATGTAGAACTGTTCTCTGATAACTGTCTCGTACATTGATGTTGACTCCTGCTTGTATCAGCCGCTTGACTTGTTCAACATCATGAGCTGTTACTGCTGCTAATAGCTCTATAAACCCAGGCATGATGAAAGTTCTGAAATGATAAGTTAGAGAGGAATGTCAATAACCTGTGTGGAAAAGTTGTATTTTGGAAGAGTAATAAACAGGGAAGTCTTTACATGTATAACAAGTCGCCCATGGGCGATGGGCTCAGTTGACAGGTCTGTGGCCCCATGCATGAACAGGACAACCCACATTTGGTGAAATTGACAAAATCGGCCCCTGCACATTATACTCTTTCCCATACGCAACCATCTTCCAAGGTATGAATTTGTGGATAACCCACAAATTCATACCTTGGAAGACAACCGCGTATAAGAAAGAGTATAATGTGGAGGGGCTGACTTTATCAATTTCACCAAATGTGGGTTATCCTGTTCATGCATGGGGCCACAGAGGTGTAATTTTATAATTAATTGTAGGCACATGTTCTAGCCCGAAAACTGTCCCCGAATTAGCTTTAAATTCAAAGTCGTGAAATCCATGACTTTAAGGCATACAAGTAAAATAGCAGTGTTTCCCCAATTATATCGTGAGCCCCGTTACAACTTACAACGTTACACCGACGCATAATGTTACACCTACTCATAACGTTACTGGTGTAACATTATACGTTGACCCATCCAACTCATAATTTTACAATCGACGCATAATGTGTAACATCAGGTGTAACATTACACGTCAAAAAGTCAAAAAGTGTAACGTTATGTGTTAGAAAAAGTGTAACATTATGCGTCGATTGTAACATTATGAGTTAGATGGGTCAGCGTATAATGTTACACCTGTCCAGTAACGTTATGCGTTAGTGTAACAATAGTGAGTTTAAGAAACCATACGTTAACGCTAACGCTAACGCTAATTACGTCAAAATGACGTCACTGTCCGAAGAAATACAACAGATTCATTCGATGTGACGTCAAAATGATGTCAATAACGTTAGCGTTAGTGTTAACGTATGGTTTCTTAACCTCACTATTATGCGTCGGCGTAACGTTATGAGTTGTAACAAGCACTTCAAGCATTAGAAGATGATGATATGAATATCAAGATTGCTCCAGGTAACAGGGTAAAGCTATTGGGTTGCCTGGATGCCCCATTGGTTAGTGAGACCACAACACTAATACATGGTGGCAAGGTTGGTCATGATCTTTTGTGTCAATCAATGCATGCTCCAAGAGACTATTCAAATATACCTATTTGAATGACCTAAGTTACCAATTAGCACTGAGACTGTTGCCACACATAAAAGAATGAGTTGAAGTATGTTACCTTACCTGATGAAAGATTAGTCAGGCTATAACAGCAGGTTGAATTTCTCAAGTGATGAAAAGCATGGTGGCCATTTTTATCAGCTAAGGTTCAACATAGTATCAGTCCAGTCTCAGACAGGACACCAGTTACTGCATCCTGAGAATATCAGGCATTCTTACTGCTCGCTACCTTCGTCACCGCAGACAAACGCCTGAATCGGTGGAGTATTAAAGCCATTCCAGCAAATGTTCATCCCCACCATCTCATCCCAAGTAGGCCGGTGATTGATACACATGAACTACGCAGGTTTGAACAAAGCTGACCCAGCAGGTCAACATGAAATAACTCCAGCTGCGTATTTCTTTGGCGACGTGTGGCCTGAGAATGATATACATTCTGTGCGATGAATGTAGGATAGGCTGAACTCAACTTATGTTGAATCCAGCGGTGTAAATAGGTTAATGGTCGGCAACCAATGTCAGCTGCTTGGCTGTGAATATTACAAGGGCAGTTATACATGTACGTGTAACTGACCTCTAGTTAGGGTGAGGTGGGGAAGCTGAGGTGCTTCAGCACTGTGTTGTGCGTGACACTACGATACAATCTACGTGTAAAGCCCCGTTTATACAGGGCACGGTTTGCGGTCCGGCATCCAGCATACGGTTACGGCCTCCGGAACGGGAATGCGGCTTGTCGTTCCAACAGGATCCGGTGAACGGGCACGGTTTTCTCGACGGCAGCGAATCGTGATGATCTCCTTCCTCACGTGATATTAAAACAGTCCGCTGATTGGTTCAGGCCCGTCCGGCGTTACGGCGGCCGTACAGAAATTGCTCTGGAGGCATTCAATGCGGCGCGGAGTCCGGTCACCGCAACGGCGAGTGCGGCGGCCGCGCTCTGTATAAACGGTTATAAGAAAATACCTTGATGCATTCTGGACGGAAAACGCACACCGGACGCCGGACCGCAAACCGTGCTCTGTATAAACGGGGCTTAATGCTTGTCATCTTAAGGTGACTCAGAAATGGCGTTCGCTGATTGGGCGCCTTTCCTTCGGCGCCTGCTAACCCAGCAAATGTGGCGAATGCTCTCAGGGGTTTGTCTGCGGTGACGAAGGTAGCGAGCAGTAAGAACGCCATATTCTCAGGATGAGTTACTGAGTTACTCATGCATAATTTGGAACTTCATAGTGCGGGAAATTCAAATACCCTAGTTTTTTTTATTTTGTTGAGTAGCGCCCCCTGGTGGACAAATCTGACATTTACTTCCCTTTGACCTGATGCAGAAAATATCAACCTATCTGTCCCATCACATTTTGTCTACATATTTACCACAGGGCCTGAGATATTGCGATATTTCATTTCACGTGCAACGCCCCCTGGAGAGCCTAATAGATATTGAATAGCGCTCATTTTTTGTTTCCCACCAGAGTTCACCCAGGGCTACCTTCAGATGAAATTTGGAGTCTAGCTATTACGGTTACAAAACGTCGGGCATAGTTTGACGTCTGGAATGACGGACTGACGCGTGACGCCACTGAATAGCTATTTGACTAGCTCTGCTGACCTATGGTCAGCTGAGCTAATAAAGTGTTTTCCTCCATTCTTGAATGGACATGACCCAGTAGTCTTGAACGTTAGTTGGGGTGTTGATATTTTTGGTGACTGGTAGATGAATGTCGATGGTCGTCAGCTGTCCCTGCATTTAGAGAGACTTTTCACAGGACAGCTGACAGGGATCTGTGGTTATAGGTATTTATTAGCAAATGCAGATTTGTAGGAAATGGAAGGGCTGGGGAGATATTCGTCCTGCGACTAAAAGCGTTCAGCCAAAAAAACAAACAGAGAAACAAACGCGCGAATAAAATCGACTACCGCAAGGCTCGAACCCGCCGCCCCGGATTCATAGCCGGACGCTCTACCGATGCGCCAGCCGGCCATGTCACGATGGTCGCTGCTGAATAAATGTTTTTAAATATATCCCAGCTCAACATCTCAACATTTTTTATGATAATAGAAATGACGTCACAAATCAGAATAATCTTACAAAAATCCCATTCTACAACATCCACAGAGCAAGTCCCCAGCAAATCTGTCAGTATATCGCTACGCATAATGTACCCATCTACGTTCGCAGCCACTAAAAATGTGAACCAACCGTCCGGTATATTCCATTTGAACATTATGCACATTTCACCTATGAGTCCAATTCTATTGACTGACCCGTGACAAGTCTTTGGCTAGCTTCGCTGTTGGCCGCTGCTCGGCGCGTTGGGCCCTTGCGGCAGGTTATGCCCGCTGTACACTGTCAAATGTTTCATGCAATTTTCTGAATATGCTCAATAAAGGCATACATGCGGGTTTATACAGTGAAGCCCCAATAGGCCCATAATCTGAATTTCCAAAAAAATGTGATAAAAATGTGATCGTGTACAGCGGGCATTAGGCCCATGTTGAAGTCAGCAGTAACAGCTGTGTTTTCACAAACAGGCATTTTTGGGGAAGACCCTAGGTTCGATAAACTCACACCTCCCCTCGGCGGAGTACTTCTGTAGGCCCCCAGACAGCAGGGCTACGTTGGCACAACGTCGGCAGAGGTTGGCAAAGGTTGGCGAACGTCGGACGTTGGCAGTTGGTCATTTTCCGACGTTGATCTGACGTGGGAATAAGTAATTCACGACGATTTGGGCATTCGTCCGCCTAGTGTTGTTCATCTACATTGGCCAAACGTTGATATTTGGATGGTGCTCAGTCGTTGAAATTTGGTCATATGCCGTAGTTGGTCTGACGTTGGGAGTCGGTAGTTTACGACAATTTGTGCAGGAGTCGGCCACGGATTGTTCATCATCGTTGGCCCGACGTTGCTATTTGGAGGGTACTCTGTAGTTGATAATTGGTCAAATGCCGACGTTGGTTTGACGTTAGGAGTTGGTAGTTCACGACGATTTGTGCATGAGTCGGCCACGGGTTGTTCATCAACGTTGGCCCGACGTTGCTATTTGGAGGGTGCTCTGTAGTTTATAATTGGTCAAATGCCGACGTTGGTCTGACGTTAGGAGTTGGTAGTTCACGACGATTTGCGCAGAGGTCGGCCATGGGTTGTTCATCAAAGTTTTACCCGACGTTGCTATTTGGGGGTAGACTCGAGACCCAGTCGTTGTGTCGCTCTCGGCCGCCGCACTACACTCTACAAACGACTGGGAAAGCAGGCTGCAAAATCAGCGGCTAGCGTGCCGACAACAACAACGGATGTGAATGAGTTCAGCCAATCAGAAACTGCGTCTTCAACGGCCGTCGTCTGCTCTTTGCAAGATGTCAAATCAGCTGATTATATCGCAACTTCGAGGTCAAGGACGGTATCCTGGTGCCTAAGTCGATGCTGTGTGCGATAAGCAGTACTTACGGATAAAAAAAATATCCTGCTAGTGACTTTGAAAAGTTTCTAGACGGGCGAGGGGCGAGAGGCTCTGGTAAATTTCATCAATAACAACCAATCAAAAGTGTGCCAGATTTCCCCTAGTAGATTGCTTTCGGGCAATTTCATTGGTCGAGATGGTCGTTGTGGTCGTCGGTACGCCAGCCGCTGATTTTGCAGCTTGCTTTCCCAGTCGTTTGTGGAGTGTAGTGCGGCGTCCGGAGCGACACAACGACTGGGTCCCGAGTCTATTTGGGGGGGTGCCTTGTGCAGTTGATAACTGGTCACATGCCGACTTTGGTCTGACGTTGGGAGTTGGTAGTTTACGACGATTTGCGCGGAGGTCGGCCACGGGTTGTTCATCTTCGTCAGCCCGACGTTGGTATTTGGAGGGTGCTCAGTAGTTGATAACTCGTCATGTACCGACGTTGATCTGACGTTGGGAGTAGTTAGTTCACGACGGTCTACGCTAGAGTGTATCAAGACATTTACCCCCTGGACATTTTTGCCCCCAGACATCTGCCCCCGGATTTCTGCCCCCAGACATATACCCCCGTAGGACAAAACGTATCAATCTCAATCTCCATTCTGGTCTATCAGTCTGTGCGAAATCGCCAAGATCCTCGGCGAAGTCAGGTTGTTGGTTCGCTATGGAGCCGCTTGGAGCGCTAGCTGCGGCCATATGGACCCCTATTTTCACACCAGTTTTCCAAGGCATTTGTATGACGTAATCAAGTTTTACTTGACGCTTACGGCCTTATTTTGCGGTGTTTGAGCGTCATGTTGCGTCTGGTGATAGTCTACCATTAGCTGTCGACCTGATTGGTTGGGCAGTACGAACAAACGTCAGGAACGGTACAAATTTCGGCGATTTCTAAATCTATTTTTAGACATTTTCTTGGGGAGGTCAGACGGGGGTCTGGGCGGTAGATAAAGTGATGTTTAAAACCTTTGTAAACTGTACTAAAAAATGTAAATATGTACATGGACAATGTTGGCAATAGATATTGGCAGGGCTTTCATTAATTTCTGATGTCAGGGTGTCATTGACTTCCACCGTTTTTTCCCAATGCATCAATGACTCCCATCCCTGGAGGCCAGTGCATCACCTGACTCCCTCATTTTGTGGTCAGTGCGTATTGCCTTGTATAATATATTCACCATAATATGTTCGATCTTTTTTTTGTTTTTCGTTTGGACATGATTCGACTGACGACTTGTCTATGTTTGTATCAGTAAACTTCAAAATAATAGACTGGTTTTTAGCATGTTTAGGGTAAGCTGCTGCGCCATACAGAACTGACAGAAAGCCACGTGCTATGATAAAAGTCGCGAAAATGAATGGTGATGTCAGCAGTGTTGCCGCCTGGTGCTGAGTCATCGTGTTAGCGTAATATAAGGAGAGATGAGGGTGATCGTCACAGAAATTCAGGAGGCGTGCGCTATCTTTTGGCTAATACTAAGATTGGAAAATCTTCCCGCCACCGGTGCATGGTGTTTCAGAAATACGGTCAGGAGTGGGATACTGATGCGTATTTCAACGATCATAAAATCAGTTTGGAGCGTATTTGACTTCTTTGAAATACAAGGCAATGCGTATTTGACGAACACTGCTGCTCTTTTCGTGCGTAAATTGAGTTTTCAGTGCGTAAAATACGTCCATACGCATGCTATTGAAAGCCCTGATTGGGAGCTATTTTATGTAATGCGCACGATTAGACACGATTTTAAAGCAGTTACCGGTCAGGAGTTGATAAGTCATTATCCTTGCGATTCCGTGACCTGATCATCGCGGAGGAACTATTTCTTAGGATAATAGGCATGCGCGATGTAGTTCGTAATGTACCGGTACTTTATCCCGTACTTTTTAGGCCTACAATCGCAATGTTTTCGTCAGTCTTTGCTACAAAAAGTGTTTCTTCTTTTGATACATTATCTACATTGACGTTGGGGAGGTTGGGGCGCATCTTTTGCCGAAATTTAAACACAGGAAATTTCCAGCGCCGCCTGACATTATCCAAACAATACATACATGCATATCAGCGCCAGGCAGAGTGCAAAGTCGTCATAGCCGAGTGGCAAAGCCGCCTGCCCATAAAACAGAGGTCTCGGGTTCGATACCCGGAGCGTGTAAATTTTCTTTGCCTTGACTAATTTTTTTTTGTTTCTTCTTTTACCTTTCTGGATTTTTCATCGTGTATTTTAATGATCTTGCGTTTTATTTCGCATGGGAATGCATGTAAAACATGTATTGGGCCTATCCGGTCATACAGTCATCACTTCCTCCACATTCCTTAATTCCTGCTTTCTCCACTATGCTTATTCGACATAGCGAACCCCTGTCGCCACCTGGCTTGTACGATTAAAAATTTCATGATCCATGCCCATTTTTATGCAGTCAGCTGTATTAAGTTAATTTCACGGGTTATATATCAACATTGGCCCGACGTTGCTATTTGGTGGATCACCATTTCGACATGGGGAGATAACAATTATGTTCTAATAGGGAGCACCAATTGGTCAAATGATCACTTATAGAGCAGACGCGACACCTATAGAGGCTCGTTGTTCTCGAGATACGGTTCACCAAGCACGGCCAATCACAATCGTCATGAATAATATCGTCGTCGCACTTGACTTATCGGCCGCGTTCGATACACTTGATCATGGGATACTGCTAAGGCGCATGGAGGAACGTTTCGGTATGGTTCGGGGCTCTGCCCTGAAGTGGCTAACTTCGTACCTTAGTGGGCGGCGTCAAGAAGTCACTATCAAGGATGCAGTGTCCGACACTACTGAACTTCGTTTTGGAGTGCCCCAAGGATCCGTGCTGGGCCCTCTTCTTTTTACGGCGTATTGCAGTCCGCTAGGAGACATCATCCGAGAGCATCTCCTACCATACATGCTTTATGCTGACGATAGCACTCTGTATGTCATCTTTGACCCCGCTAATCCGACGGAAGTGAATGATGTTCTAGTGAGACTGAGCGCATGTGTCACTGACATCAAACAGTGGATGATAAGAAACAAACTTAAGTTAAACGATGGAAAAACTGAACTCTTTCTTGCCTGTGCTAAGACCCAACGGAAACATTTGAACAATTTGACACTCAATATTTGTGGTTCTGAAATGAAATTTGGTGATTCCATAAAACTTCTCGGTGTGACATTTGATCAGGACATGACAATGACCAAACATGTCAACAATATATGCCGTTCAGCTAATTTCCACCTGTATCGTCTCAGTAAGATCAGGCACCTAATCAACCAGTCAGCAACCATTAGTGCGGTTAGAACTCTGGTGCTTTCCCGACTAGATTATTGTAATGGTTTATTGTACAACACCACTGAGGCAAACATGAAGAGATTGCAGGTTGTGCAAAACTCAGCAGCGCGCCTTGTCACTCGGGCGGCTGGACGAGACCACATCACCCCTGTGCTGCGTGACCTCCACTGGCTCCCCCTGAAAGCACGCCTGGAGTATAAGATTATTCTCATGATGCATAAGTGTCTCTCAGGGAATACTCCACAGTACCTGGCAGGCTGCATTGAGGTGTATACTCCAGTGCGGGCTCTCCGATCCAGTGAAAAAAGATTATGCCGGGAGGTGCGTACGCGCAGGGTGATTGGCTCGTCTAGTTTCTCGGTGGCAGGGCCTAAACTCTGGAATAAAGTACCGGATGAACTCAAAAGTGTCTCAGAAACACAACACTTTAAACAGCTGTTAAAAACTCACCTTTTTAAAATTTATTACTAAGAACTTACATCACAGACAATATCGACTGTTTTTAAATGTTTTATTTTCATCTTTTAAATTCTACTATTTCTCATTCCTTTACAGTTTGTATATTCTCGCGTGGTCTGCGTGATCGGCGCTCCCTATTCTCATGGGGCTTGCGCTCAGCTGACTATGCCCTGCTAACTCAAGAGGTTGTAACAGGGGAAAAGAAGTCAAGTATGTGTACGAATTATTCACCTAGTGGTAGCACCAGTATATATGATTTTCGGGTTATGCCACCTGGTGGCCATATTGGATGTCCAATCGGGCCGAAAATAAATGTGCACATATAGATAATTATCTAGAGGGAGCCACACATCAAATTTGATCACTCTGGAGTCGTTCCTGAGTAATAACACTTTGATGATTTGTGGGTTATGGCACCTGGTGGCAGCCATATTGGAAGTCAAATCAGGCCGAAATTTGAGATGCACCTAAAGGTCATCAAGCTGTCGCTGAGTTATAGCACCCAAATGATTCTCAGGTTACGCCACCTGGTGGCCATACTGGACCGATCGCGCCGAAACTTGGTATTTGTGAAGGTACCCTTCTAATTAAGGTACCCTTCTAATACATGTTTGTGCAAGATATGAAGTCGCTCAGTCAAATAATGGCGAACTGTGACATGTTCGTCACTTTTATACACCTCTGACCTCTGTGACCTTGAAAAGTAGGTCAAATCAAAAACCCGTTACATATATCGGGTGTCCCAAAAAAGTGAACCACTTTTTGAGAGAGCCGTGGCAAATTATGCGAGTATTATCAAATTTAAAACAGCATGTCATGCTGTTTTGAATTTGACAATACTCGGATAATAGATATTAGATATTTCGCAGACTTGTTGATGATACCATAAGATTACTCTGTGAAAATTTCCAATGAATTCGGTGTATCTATCGCTGAGAAAAAACTTGTCAAAAAAGCGGTTCACTTTTTCTGGGACACCCGATATATTATGTATCCTAAATAGATACACCTATGAACAAAATTTGGAAATGATCCAGTCATTGGATCAGGAGTTATTGCACTTTTTGTGTTTTTGGTTTTGGCCACGGCCACCTGGTGGCCAAGCCAAGAATTGAATCGGACCAAAACTTTGTGTCACAGGTCATCTAACCTAGGGGTATATATGTACCAAGTTTCAGATCAATAGCCCCAGCGGCTACGAAACGTGCCACCAAAAGGCAATATTCTGAACTTTGACCTTTGTGACCTTGAAAAGTAGGTCAAATCAAAAACCTGTTATATATGTTATGTATCCTCATTAGATACACCTATGATAAAAATTTCGAGATGATCTAGTCATTAGTTCAGAACTTATTTAGGTTTTCCATTTTACGGAGGGCATAATGTAGGTCGAATCGCAATTTTTTTCTGTGCTGTTTCAACCCCTGCCTAGGGCCTACCACTCCACCAAGCTTCATGCCCCTGGGCCTTACGATAGCGAAGTGTGCCAGTTTAACAGACAGACAGACAGGCAGACACACACACGCAGAGACAGACATTCTGAGCCATTTAGTCATATGATTAGCTTCGCTGACCTTTGGTCATCTGAGGTAACAAAATAATGGCCGTGGCAATTTGCACAGCATGCTATTATTATTATTATTATTGTACAAAATTTACACAGCGCCTTATTCCTAAAGGCTCTAAGGCGCTTTACATAAAACATTAAAACATTTAAATACATATAGAAGAAAAGAATTAAACAATTCCGTTAAAACATTGTGCAAAAAATATGTTTTAAGAAGCCTTTTAAAAGAAGTCACTGACTCGGCCATCCTGACGCCGCAAGGCAGAGCGTTCCACAGACCACGCGCCACCTGCCTGAAAGACCTGTCACCGAACCTCTTTGTTTTTGTTCTTGTCTGTATGGCCGAAGCAGTGAAGACATGTATTCTGACGCCAGTGTAACTAAGGAGTGAATTTTTATTTACACAGCAAGTACGTATTTAACATTCATAAGCATCATTAAGTTCTGCCCCGCCCACATTTTGCCGTGTAAATTTGGAAAAGATGATATTTTCACAGCGTAATTTTAGAATTCGGCAAAATGAGCCATACATGGACACTTGCAGGGTACCAGCTTGGAACGAATGCTACTTCGGCCTATTTCGATCTCAGTAGATTAACGTTTGATTCTGGGCGAGGTTTTACTGTACGTCCCCTACGTGTAGCCTACTCTGCCCAGGGAGCTCTTGACAAACANTGTAAACCGTCCCAGGTAGTTTGCAACAAGTTGCAAGTTGCTGCAACTTGCAACTTGGTGCAACCTAGTGTAAACCGCCCTTAAGGAGCGAATTTTTATTTACACAGCAAGTACGTATTTAACATTCATAAGCATCATTAAGTTCTGCCCCGCCCACATTTTGCCGTGTAAATTTGGAAAAGATGATATTTTCACAGCGTAATTTTAGAATTCGGCAAAATGAGCCATACATGGACACTTGCAGGGTACCAGATTGGAACGAATGCTACTTCGGCCTATTTCGATCTCAGTAGATTAACGTTTGATTCTGGGCGAGGTTTTACTGTACGTCCCCTACGTGTAGCCTACTCTGCCCAGGGAGCTCTTGACAAACATTCACACAACCAGAGATGTAGCAAGAGGGAGCGGGGGGGGGGGGCAAGTGCCCCAGGTGGTCTGGAAAAACGTGTTTTTCAAGCACATTTTGACCGAAAAATATGGGCTTCCCCCTTCCGCCCGATGACCTTTTGCCCCCAGGCCAAAAAAGCTAGATACGCCCCTGACAATCTGTCTTATGACTCAAATACATGTAGGCCTATGTGGAAGATGTTCGTATACGCCGATAGGTGTCTAGGTCTTTGTCAGGTCCGTCATCTGGTATTGCAGCCTGTTTCTGTGTGATGACCCAAGTCCTATGTGACGCATTCTGTCGGTTTTCGTCAGTCGCATAGCTAACTCTCCTGGGGTTGTGGGTCAGAGTATGGGGATGAGTCCGAATACCAGGGTGTGCCCTTGTCCATGTTGATGTAACGATTCTGGAGCCGACTTTATCAGTGGCGAAAAGATTAAGAAAAGATTAATTAACCAATTGTTGCATGTAGAAATTTCAAAGAGTCGCAACAGTTCTCTGAGAAAAGAAAAAGAAAGTAAAAGAAAAAAGAAAAACTAAAAGGGACTCCCGCGATTCGAACCCGCGACCTTTGGATTACAGTCCACTCCATCTTTGCACTGCGCTAGTCAACTGATTGAAAATTGACCGTGTGAATATTCACTTTGTAGTTTAATACGCCCCGTGCATAAATCATCGTAATGCATCCTCATTATGATCTCGCGTTTTCATTGGTTAGAATCTGCTGTAAAGCAGTGCGAAAACAAAGAAATAGTGTACTGTTTTCACAGCAACCTGCTGTGCAAATAGTCTGGGCGAAAAAGAATACAGAAACGCCGACTTCCGAAAGAAAACACATAAGAATATTGATAAACTTTGGTTTGAAAGCTGAGGTACGATGTTCAGGCTGTGAATGTTTCTCCTTCAGAATAAATTATGAAAACAATAATAATTGTATAACATCGGTTTTCTCAAAACCACGCAGAAGAATTTGAGCTGTACATTGATATACCCTATGCAATATTGAACTCTACGTAGCCTCGCGGCCTATTGGCTAAGGTTAATAATGTTATATTTGGAGTTGTGGACTTTACGTCGGTAAATCCGCTCGTTGGCCTTGTGCAGACCTGGCACAAGCAAGGCGCAGACGGTGGTAGATGGTTGGGCCAGTGTTGGTTGGAGGTTGTCCAAAGGTTGCCGTAACGTGAGTAAAAGGTTGGCAAAGCGTTGGGACAATGTCGGAACTTACCTGAAAATAACGTTGGTCTAACATAATTCGCGGGTGCAAAATGATGCTGGCCGAACAGCCAGCAGTGTCGGCACCACGTTGGCTGGAGATTGTCAAAAGGTTCCTATAATGCCAATAAAATTTGGCAAATGATTGGGCCAATGTCGGGCCGTACCTGAAAACAACGTTGGCCCAACATAATTCGTGGGTGTAAAATGATGCTGGCCCAACCTAGGATGCCAATGTTGGCACAACGTTGGCTGGAGGTTGTCAAAAGGTTGCTATAACGTCAATAAATGGTTGGCAAATGGTTGGGCCAATGTCAGAACTTACCAAACAAACAATCGTTGGCCCAACATAATTCGCAGGTGCAAAATGATGTTAGTCCAACGTAACGTAGGATGCCAACGTTGGGCCAACGTGCACATACGTTGTCCACTAACGTTATATTACCGTTGTGCCAACGTCGTTTTGCTGTCTGGGCCTACTTCAGTCTGAACATTTAGTAATGATTTATCAGCCTGGGTTAACACGGGCCCCGTGGGATGATGGTTGCACGCTCATTGTGATGATGACCGACTCAATCAGATCAGAAATTGACCAATGTGAAGTTTTTTTTCGAAATTCAAATTAACCTTTCAGCGTCAACTTCGCGAGGAGCTCTCGTTCTGTCTATACTGCGTTCATGTGTCTGACTCCTGCTTTTATCAGCCGTTTCACTTGTTCAACATCATCAGCTTCTACTGCTGCTAATAGTTTTATAAACCCCGGCATGGTGAAAGCTCTGAAATGATAAGTTAGAGAAGAATGTCAATAACTGAATGTGAAGTTTTCGAGGTACAACACACGACAACTTGTGTACCGTGCAAAATCGATGTTGAAGAATGACCCAGATGGTATCTTCATCGCTGAGGACTTGACAAAACAAAGGCACAACTTTGTTCGTAAGTTGGTTGGGTTAAAGAAGCAACATAAGGTACATTCCTTCTGGTCGCAGGATGGTAGAATTTATTACAAAACAAGTGCAAAGTCACCAGTGATATCGGTCTCCAACTATGTGGGCACTGACGATTCTCTTAGGGGAATTGAGATGTCTGAACTTCATGAGAATGGAACTGATGACATGGATCTTGGACATAGCTCTGTGTAAACGGGTGGGGAGCTCCTCTATGGCTCCATGAACTTTCCAAATGGATGGCTATCATATGGTTTTTTTCTTGTTTTATTTTTATTAAATGCAACGCCTGGCGATTCACTCTCCCTTGGCAGTCTTTCTGATGCGAGAGTATATTTTTCATCGCTGCGTCCTTGGGAGGAGGGGTCACGGGCCGTTGGAGCGTGGTATAATCTTAATTGTAAAACCTTGTTTCATATGACCAAAGTCTTTTGTTGCACTTTGCACGTCCAGCTGGCTACCTACATTATGTACTTGAGTGCGTATTTTGGTGTCATGCCTATTGCCATATCCTTATTATTATGTGCTATATCTGAGCATGGGTAATTCCGTAGCTCAATATAGAGCGGCAATAGGCCTGTATAATGGTCGCGACACATCTAGAGTGAGGAA
>NMRB01003535.1:23193-48348 GCA_002633025.1 Notospermus geniculatus | reverse complement strand
TTATGGAAGCTTAAATTGACGTTGTGAGCATGGCTAGCGTCAAGCCCCTCCGGGGTGCTATTTTATGGAAGCTTAAATTGACGTTGTGAGCGTGGCTAGCGTCAAGCCCCTCCGGGGTGCTATGTAAGCTTAAACTGACGTTGTGAGCATGGCTAGCGTCAGGCCCCTCCGGGGTGCTATATTTATTATGGAAGCTTAAATTGACGTTGTGAGCATGGCTAGCGTCAGGCCCCTCCGGGGTGCTATTTTATGGAAGCTTAAATTGACGTTGTGAGCATGGCTAGCGTCAAGCCCCTCCGGGGGTGCTATTTTATGGAAGCTTAAATTGACGTTGTGAGCGTGGCTAGCGTCAAGCCCCTACGGGGGTGCTATGTTAGGGAGGCTTAAATTGAGGTTGTGGGCATTGCTAGCGTCAGGCCTTCCCGTGGATGTGGTTGGAGCTGTGGGTATATATGGAATGTAAGAATGTAAAGCGGATTTTGGAGTAGAGAAAGCCGCCATGAAGAGCAAGTTAGCCTTTTCCTCCTGCCCAAGGTATTCTACCGCAGTGGAGATTTTCTTCACGCGGGCTGGAGGTTGGGGCTTCCGTCCTCCTGGGTCGGTATTATTTTGCGGATTATGCCATTCTGGTGAAGTTCCAGGTAGCGGTTGTAGTGGAGGGTTAGAGCCAGAGTTTGCTTTGAGGCAAGATGAACAGCGCATGGTGGATGGAGGCCCCAACCTTCGGCCCACCAGTGTACGGACTTTGAAAGTAAATGTATTTTCTGTAGCCCGGTTTCACAACCATGATTTACGTTTAACTGGCCAAGTGACCCGTGACAATGGGCCATTGTTGAGGGATATAAGAGGTGTTGCGAAAAGGGTGCAATAGATCGTATGTTTAGCGTTTTCAGGCATAATACATGACAGATCGGTATATTCCTTTTGGCTTGTTGGAACTGTCCTGCATTCAAACTCAAGTGTTGGGAGTTTTGGGAGTGTTGGGTTTTGGGAGTTTTGGGGAGTATTGGGAGTGTTATTTGCGTGTTTTTGGTAAAGGCTATTTCGAATCAGCCACAAGGCTGGAAACATCCGGCTTTTCCCCATTACTTCCAAGCGAGACGATAGAAGACGCTGAGGATGTGTTTACACCCTCAGCGCCTTCTAGCGACGAGCGCCCCTTTAAATACCGGGACACATTGTCAGGCTGCTCATTCGGTATTTCGCTCCCTGGAGGAAATGGCGAAGGTGAAACCTCGATGCATACCTTGTGCCAGATTTGGGGTCCATGGGGTGTCTGCATGNCCCCCCCCCCCCGCCCTGTAGCCACGTTCTTCTATTCTCTCGCTTTTAAGCTGGAAACATCCGGCTTTTCCCCATTACTCCCAAGCGAGACGATAGAAGACGCTGAGGATGTGTTTACACCACGCTTAAACATCAACAATACAGAACTGGAATAACCCTTGGGAAACTAACATGTCAACATTGCATTCCAACATTTAAAGGTGTTGTGCCACCAAATCTCACGCTTTAAAGGCACAGTGTCCGTTACAGAAATACCCCAAACAACCTGGAATACACCTCAAATCGATTGTAAACAAAGGAATTTTGTCTCACTGATTGGAGATTGTAAATTTGTCGTAACACATGGTTCCAACATCTAGTTCCTGTGTATGTCATACACTTGTTTATATACAGGTAGTGGGTGGCGTCCACTAGACCGCCGACAACATTAGGAAGGGTTGCGGAAGCAAACTGTGTCATTTCAGCATTCTTGCCCTCTCCCGAAAGTGCAGAAACGCCGGCAAATGTTTAGGAATGATAAAGACAGTGAACGGAATTTTTGAAGAATATGCGGAGAGGTTGCTGAATGAATGCGGATTTACTAATTTTGCATTCCGCGTCTTGTCCGCACCCAAGTGGACGCCAGGTTTTATACGAAATTCTGTAATTTCTGATCAAAACTATACGTCACGTAATATGCAATCCTGTAATTCCTTATGTAAATTAAATGCTCACCAATTTATTACAGTAACTACCACAGATTGTCGACACAATATGAAGCCTTTTTTCTATTGATTCATCCAGCGGAACATCAGCGATAAGATGGTGAAAAACAAAGACCTTGTAGCTAGATATTGATACACTTTTACACAATTAATAGAAACGCTGGAGAAAAAGGGAGAAAACATTGATGTTTTGAAATACCCAAACAACCTGGAATCCACCTCTCAAATCTATTCTAAACAAAGAAATTTTCTCACACTGATTGGATATTGTAAATTTGTCATCTAACACATACTCTAGTTCCAGCATGTAGTTCCCGTTTATGACATACACTTGTTTATATACATGTAATATGTAGTGTAATTCATGATCTAAACTACATGTAATATGCAATCCTGCAATTCCTTATGTACCGGTAACCTAAACCAGGGCCGGATCCAGGGTTTAGAAATAGGGGGCACACCCCCGACGCGAAGCCCCGAATTTGCGCGCACCACAGGTGTGGACACACAAAGGGTGGTCTGGGGGGCCTCCCCCAGAAAAATTTGAAAAATCAAAGCTGTGAGGTGCGATTTCCCAGCATCTTAGACATGAAATACTAGACGATTTCCAAAAAGTGCAATAAAAAAAGCATTGCCCCTCGAAAAATAGGGGGGGGGGCACGTGCCCCATGTGCCCCCCTCTAAATCCGGGCCTGTAAACGGTCACCAATTGTTTACAGTGAATACCAAAGAGTCACGATACAATATAAAGCTCCTTGTCTATTTATCCTATCCATCCAGTGGAACACCAGATCAGCCATAAGATGGTGAAAAACAAACTGCATTCTATAGCCGTGGTTACACTACATAAAAAACCCGTGTCGAACCCGTTTTTTTTCTGGTCACACCTGTTAACAAGTCGCCCATGGGCGATGCGCTCAGCTGACATTGATTTTAGGTAAATTTAGTTTTAAAATTATAGGCACATGCTCTAGCCTGAAAACTGTCCCCAAACGTAGCTTTAAATTCAAAGTCATGAATTTCATGGGATACTAGCATGACAAGTAAAATAGCAATGTTTCCCCAATGATATTGTGAGCCCTACATGCATTAGAAAATGATTACCGGTATATGAATATCAACATACATGTATCTACAGGATCGGACCTGGTGACAGGGTAACGCTACTGGGTTTCCTGGATGCCCCCACTAGTTAGTGAGACCACAACACTAATTCATGGTGGCAAGGTTGATCATTATCTATCAATGCATGCTCACAGAGACTGTTCAAATATAACTATCTGAATGACCTAAATTACCAATTAGGCATCGAGACAGTTGCCACATACTAAAGAATGAGTTGAAGTATGTTACCTTACCTGATGAAAGATTAGTCAGGCCGTAACAGCATGTTGAACTTCTCAACTGATGAAAAGCATGGTGGCCATTTTGGCAGCTAAAAGGTTTGCCAAAGTATCAGTCCAGTCTCAGTGTTACCACTGGCTATGTGTACACATGTACACAGGTCGGACAGGGCACCAGTTACTGAGTTGCTCATGCATAATTTGAACTACAAAGTGCGGGAAATACAAATACCCCAGTTTTTTATTTTGTTGAATAGCGCCCCCTGGTGGCCAAAGCTGACATTTACTTCCCTTTGACCTGATGTAGAAAATACCAGCCTATCTATCCCATCACATTTTGTCTACATATTTATCACAGGGGCCGAGATATTGCGATATTTCATTTTTTGAGAAACGCCCCCTGGAGAGCCTAATAGAGGTCAAATTGCGCTCATTTTTTGTTTCCAAGTAGAGTTCACCCAGGGCTACCGTCTGATAAAATTTGGAGTCTCTAGCTATTACGGTTACAAAACGTCGGGCAAAGTTTGACGGACGGAGTGACGGACTGACACGTGACGCCACTGAATACTTATTCTACTAGCTCTGCTGACCTTCGGTCAGCTGAGCTAAAAATGCGGTGTAATAAGCCCCTCCGAGCTCGAACGGTTTTTGGAGGGCGTAATTTAGCTCCCCGTCACAAAATTTGAGTAGTGTTGACGCGTATTGGGCTTCAGGAGGGATTTTTCAGAGCCGGGCTAGACCCGGGCGTCAAAAACCCCGGGGATTTCTATGTAGTGTAACCACGGCTAATATTTCCAGAATTAGCGTACGCTAACCGAAACTGTTTTTGGATACATCTTACTTTTGCATAGTCTGAACACTGCCACTGCAATCCCGCAATTCCTTATGTACCGGTAACCCAAATGGTCACCAATTGTTTACAGTGAATACGATACATGTACAATATAAAGCTTCTTGTCTATTTATCCTATTCTTTCAGTGGAAAATCAGCCATAAGATGGTGAAGAACAAACTGCATTCTATATTTCCAGAATTAGCCTTGGCTAACCCAAACTGTTTTGGATAAATCTTACTTTTGCACGTCCCTCACACAATATAAAGACGTTGTAGCTACATGTAGATACACTCTTACACAATTAATACAAACGCTGGAGAAAAAAGGGTAAAAACATTGATGTTTTGAAATACCCCAAACAACCTGGAATCCCCTCCCAGTCAAATCTATGCTAAACAAAGAAATTTTCTCACACTCATTGGACATTGTAAATTTGTCATCTAAACACATATACATGTACAGTTCCTGTTTGTGACATAGGCCTACACTTGTTTATATACATACATACATACATGTAAAATGTAATCCTGTAATTCCTGATCTAAACTATACGTGTAACAATATGCAATCCCATAAAAGTTTCATGGTTCGAGCCAGCAGCGTTCAGGAGATATGGCCAAAAGAAGCTTTTTGCAAAGCGCCCCCTACAGACCAGAGTGTACAACCCGCAGCGTGAGATTCAGTAGAAACGTGCCGCCCGGGTTAAAGCTGACGTGAACGAACGAAAAGCCCCCATGCGACGAGCAAGAGAATTGCAAACGCCCTGCAGACACCTCAAACGACGGCTCAGAACATGATGGACCACACCAGGCCAGGAGGCCATGTAGATAGCGATTGCGGGGGATGCTTAGCCGACAAGCAAGATTGCCATGCTGCTGGACGTCTGCGGGCCAGGCGGCCATGGATCTATTTAACGCTTTCGAGCTAACTGATGACCACAGAAAGGAATACGACCGTGTGATCGCAGCCGGCATTCGAGGCCCACTGTTCCCCTAAGAAGAACGAGACCTACGAAGGGTACATCTTCAGGAGCAGACTTCAAAAAGAAGGTGAAAATTTTGACACTTTTTACACGGATCTGCGACTGAAATCGCGGACGTGCAATTTTGGTACATTGCTTGACTCGATGATTCGGGACCAGATTGTGTTCGGTCTCTTGGATGTTAAAACCAGAGAGAGACTGCTGCGAGTGGAAGACCTCACTATGGCAAAAGCCGTGACTCGTGTCGTAGTGTCGAGGCTGCCCAGAAACATGTCAAAGTGCTCGATAGTGCTTCTTCTGACTCGAGCACACCAGCTGATGTCGACATGGTCACACCACGCCAGAAATCGAAATACGCTCCCAAGTCGAAGTGTAACTGTTCCAGGTGCGGAACTGTTCACGAACAGAAAAAGGAGTCATGTCCTCCTGCATATGGCAAAACATGCGCCAAATGCAGCAAGCCGAATCATTATGCTAGGCTTTGTAGGACACCAGTGCCTACACCGCCACAGGCCTCCACTCGACGCACTCCTGCCGCTGTTCATACAGTTGACGAGCCAGATCTGGATTTCAATGACCTATTTATCGCAGGGTTCCCATGCAGTAGGGAAATCTGGAATGAAATGGTCCATGGACCATGTGCTCACCTGTGTGAATGTACCAGAAGAACAAACGACAAATGTTAAATCTAAAAGTTCCCGGGCAAGCCTTGAGTTCCCGGGTGCAGAGGAGATAACGTGCCGCCAAATGGCAAACTTTCAAATTTTGACCTACGTTAGGTGTGTCATGTAACCTCATTAGATACACCTGTGATAAAAATTATCCAGTCATTACTTCAGGAGTTATTGCACCTTTTGTGTTTTGTTTCGGCCACCTGGTGGCCAAGCCAAGAAGAATCAAATCGGACCGAAATTTGGTGCCAAACTTCGTATGACCTAGAGGTATATATGTACCAAGTTTCAGGTTAATAGCACCAGCGGTTACGAAATGTGCCACCAAAAGGCAAAATTCTGAACTTTGACCTCTGTGACCTTGAAAAGTAGGTCAAATCAAAAACCCGTTATATATGTTATGTATCCTCATTAGATATACCTATGATAAAAATTTGGAGAAGATCAAGTCATTAGTTCGGGAGTTATTGCACTTTTTGTGTTTTTGATTTTAGCCACCTGGTGGCCAAGTCAAGAATCGAATCGGACCGAAATTTGGTGTCATAGGTCATATGACCTAGGGGTATACATGTACCAAGTTTCAGATAATAGCCCCAGCGGTTACGAAACGTGCCACCAAAAGGCAAAATTCTGAACTTTGACCTCTGTGACCTTGAAAAGTAGGTCAAATCAAAAACCCGTTACATATGTTATGTATCCTCATTAGACATACCTATGATAAAAATTTGGAGAAGATCAAGTCATTAGTTCAGGAGTTATTGCACTTTTTGTGTTTTTGGTTTTAGCCACCTGGTGGCCAAGTCAAGAATCGAATCGGACCGAAACTTGGTGTCATAGGTCATATGACCTAGGGGTATATATGTACCAAGTTTCAGATCAATAGCCCCAGCGGTTACGAAACGTGCCCTGCTAACGGACAACAGACGACGACAGGAACGGTGTCACGGACTCCCGCTTCATGTACCAACTCGTGCTGGAGGATGTCAACATTGCCGATAACAGGGTTCCCACCCTTTTCATCCCAAAATATTCCCTACCTTTTCCCTACCAATTTCCGCGGGTTTCCCCCTAAGATTTAGGGTCTGAACGTTCTAAAACCTGATCGCACATGCTGAAGATCATCGATGTGGTTACTAACAAGTCGTGCGGGAGGATGATGTCCTCCATGTCCATCTGGATTGGCACTCCATAATTTCAGAAAATCGAGCCGACGGCATCAGTAGTGCTCATTCTGAATGGTTTAAAATGGCAGGTCACTAAAATGCCCTACCTTTTCCAGCTTTTGATGGGGATGAAGTAATTTTCCCTACCGGGAAAGGTTTTTAAAAATTTCCCTACTTTTTAGCTCACCTGTGGTGAGCTCTTACGATGGTGCAGCGTCCGTCGTCGTCCGTAGACGTGAATGGCCCAGCGACGGGTGACACGGACACTTTCAACAAACGAGATGAACAAGCGAGCACGCCAATCGATGCCGTCATTCCGGACAAAGGTTTGCAGCAGGACTCTTGGACTGTACCGCTTGTCATAAATGACACTGTTGTTCCCATTGTCCTTGATACAGGTGCAAAAGCCAACCTGATCACGTTTCACGATTTTCAGAGTCTCACAACCAAAACTAAAATTCAGACTGATAGCAAAGTCAACATTGTTGCTTATAATGGCACCGCCGTTGAAAACAGAGTCGTTTGCACCTTACCATCAAGCACAGAGGTACATGTAATAACTTCAGGCTTCTGTTTGTGGTTGTTCCCACTGGTAAGACACTGCTTGGATGCAAGGCGTGTGAAACCTTAGACCTGGTCAGACGAGTTCCGGTCATGAGAGTTGTAGAAGATCTTGTCTGCGACGAGATTACTAGGTCCGAATCAGATGAGGTTGGCACGCTTACATTTGTCTACTCTATCAAGCTAAAGGAAGGGTCAAAGCCTGTTGTACACCCACCCCGAGGAGAATACCTGTGGCACTCAAAGATGATGTCAAAAATGAGCCAGAGAGAATGTGTAAGTTGGGTGTCATTGATTGATAGGGTTCAGGAACCAACAGATTGGGTCAACTCCATGGTGGTTGTCAAAACGTCATCAGGCAAGTATACGAATATGTATTGATCCAAAAGATCTGAACAAGTGTGTCAAACGTGAGCATCATTATTTGCCTTCTAGAGATGACATCAGTTCTGACATGGCTGGCGCCAACTACTTCTCAAAATTAGATCTTTCCCAAGCATTTTGGCAGATCCCTCTGACTGAGGAGAGCACCAAGCTCTGCACCTTCAACTCACCTTTTGGAAGATTTAAGTTCAAAAGGTTGCCCTACGGTCTGTGCTCATCATCAGAAGTATTTCAGGCAGCCATGGAGCGGGTGTTAGAAGGACTAGATGGTGTCAAGGTCATAATAGATGACATATTGGTTTGGGGTAACACCAAAGAAGAGCATGATGAAAGGCTAGCCAAGGTGCTAGATAGGCTGAAGAGGTACAATCTGAGGGTAAACACACTGAGAAATGCCAGATTTGTGTATCGAGCATTACCTTTGTGGGTGACAAGTATTCGGCTGAAGGCGTTGAACCAATGGCAGAAAGAGTAGAGCGGGCAATTCTAAAGATGCCCAGACCGGAAGACAAAAAGGCTGTGCAAAGAGCATTGGGTGTCTCAACTATGTTGGCAAGTTCATTCCCAACTTGTCCTCCAGAAACTCAGCTCTGAGATCACTGCTTGAAGACAAGGTCGAGTGGTCCTGGGGACCTGAGCACGAGAGTGAGTGGGAGGACTTGAAGAGATGTCTTGCCACCAGCCCGGTGTTGGCATTCTTTGACTCCAAGAGAGAAACTGAAGTCAGCGCCGATGCATCAAAAAATGGCCTGGGTGCAGTTTTGCTGCAAAAACATGATGAGTACTGGCGCCCAGTTGCCTATGCTGCCAGGTCATGATGCGGAATGCAGGTACGCCCAGATAGAAAAGGAATGTTTAGGCTTGACATATGCGTGCCAAAGGTTTGATGAGTACATTTATGGCCTTCCTAAAATCAAGTTGGAAACTGACCACAGGCCCTTGATACCCATCTCACAGAAGAGTTTGAATGACATACCTGCGAGACTCCAGAGGTTAATGCTGAAATTGCAGCGTTATGACGTGGAATTTGTGTACACTCCAGGCAAATTTCTGAACATACCAGACACTTTGTCCAGAGCTGGATACAAGGATCAAGTAGACTCCCTCACTCAAGAAGTTGACCTTCATGTGGATATGATCTACTCAAGCATAAATGCCAGTGAGGAGCAGTTAGCGAAAATTGCGCTTGAAACCAGTCGTGATCCAGTTCTGCGCATTGTGGTGAAAAATTTGGAAAATGATTGGCCAAAAGGTTCAGCTAGTGCATACTACTCGTTCAGGGATGAGTTGAGTGTCATGAAGGGTATTGTTTACAGAGGTCAAAGGTTGGTCATTCCTGCAACAATGAAATCTGAGATGCTCTCTAGTAGTCGGGTTCCAAATTGTCCAAAACAGGATCCCGTGGGAATTCCGTGAAGAAAGTTGCTGACATACTTCAATCAAAAGAGTATCACTTCCTGAACAAGAAAATATTTGCCGGCACTTTGGCATTTTCTTTTGATAGGAATATGGGCGGTTTCCATGTCAACCAACCATGAAAATCGCGTTTTTGTTAAATGCTGATTTCTGAATCCTTGGCAATGATATTTTGTTCGCTCAAGTGGCTATTTACATTTAAACACCACCCCGGCTAAAATTCTATATCATCGTCAAGTTGATCCGGGGACAAGGCCATCCCAAAAGGTCAAGGTCATATGGAAATTCTGACGTTTTCCCCAGAAATTTCCGTGCTCTAGGTTCAAATCTCGTGTATATGAACACACTGAGAAATAACAAATACTTTCATGGTTAATGCCCGAGTTTGAACAAATAATTTTATCGTGTAGCACGGGGAAATTTCACAAATTTGACCAACCAAATTTCGAAATCCAAAATCGTTTTGGATAGAGCCCGTCCTATTTTTCTCCTACGATTTGACCAAATAATTACAAATCGTACCTTGTGGAACGGGGAAATATTTTTATTGTCCGATTAACACCCTGATCACGATGACCAGACCTTTTGTTATGAATAGTTATAGATGTCATTTTCACGGCGTTCGAACTATTTTGTATGGTTATGTCATCTATACTACGCCTCTCCTTGACTCAAAATTCTGAAAGACTGATAAAAAATCCACCGTGTGGATTGAGAGGGTCGAATGGAAAAATCTAACCAAAAAGTTTGATCAAAAAGTTTTACAGAAAAATTGGATCGTGTGAACTGAGCATTAGAAAATATCTGTTGATAATTCCCTTTCTTTTGATGTATAATACAGGAACCTACGCCTTGGGTGTTTTGAGGAAATAAAGGATTAAATACATGTACACCATTGTGAGTAAAATAGTAGGACAATGACTTTATCATTGGACCCTTGAACTGAGCTTTGTACAGGAAAGTGGGACCCGATGTACAGCTAACTTTTGAATGGTTGGGTTTACACCCAATAAATGTATTACCAACAGATAGAAACATGGTGCCTCGTAATCATTTAAGCATGTTTGTAGTAATTTTTAACTGGTTACGTAATTGGAAACAACGTTTTTATGTATTTTGACCCATTTTGTGTTCATTTGCATATAAAACGTCATTTCTTATTACATAACTACTGAAAACAATTAAGAACATGCTTGTATGCTTCTGAGCCACCATGTTTCTATCTGTTGGTAATACATTTATGGGGTGTAAATCCAACCATTCAAAAGTTACCTGTACATCGGGTCCTATTTTCCTGCACAAAGCTCAGTTCTTGGGTCCAGTGATAAAGTCATTGTCCTGCTATTTTACGCATAATGGTGTACATGTATTTAATCCTTCATTTCCTCAAAACACCCAAGGCGTAGGTTCGTGTATTATACATCAAAAGAAAGGAAATTATTAGCAGATACTTTCTAAACCATGAAGTATTTTTTATTTCTCAGTATGTTCACATACATGAGATTTGAACCTAGAGGCCGGAAGTTTCAGGGGAAAACGTCAAAATTTCCATTTGACCTTGCCCTTTTGGAATGACCTTGACCCCGGATCAACTTGACGATGATATAGGATTTTAGACGGGGTGGTGTTAAATATAAATAGTCACTTGAGCGAACAAAATATCATTGCCAAGGGCTCAGAAATCAGCATTTAACAAAAAACGCGATTTTCATGGTTGGTTGCCATGGAATCCGCCCATATTCCTATCTAAAGAAAATTCCAAAGTGCCGGCAAAGATTTTCTTGTTCAGGCCGTGATACCCTTTCGACTTGGGTATGTCGGCAACTTTCTTCACGAAATTCCCACAGAATACCATTTGGCACCAGACTATAGGCTGCATGAGGGTCACCTAGGCAAGGAGAAATTCAAAGCACTTGCCAGACGGAGTCTGTTTTGGCCGAATATGAGCAACGACATTGATCAGATGACAGCTGAGTGTCCAACTTGTCAAAAGTACAAGTACAAACAGAATAAAGAAAAGATGATAATCAGCTATGAGCAGGTTGGTCCATGGGAAAGGATTGGATCTGATTTGTTTGAGTATGGCAACAAGGACTACCTTCTGGTTATATCGGGTGGGCCAAAAAAAACGCATCGAACTTCAAATCTCGATTTCTCAACAACGGTCCATTACAATTCAATGAAATTTGGTACCGTATCATTTAAAGATGTTTTGTTTAACGTGTGAAATTTTTGCATTGATACATTTGGTATTAGGACCGCATCACTCAATTTAAAAATCATAGTAAAAAAATGCGATTCCGGAATCCGATAAGAAACGGGTGGATGAAAACTCCCCGAAATTTAAATTTTTATTTCTCAAAAACGCTTTACTATAACTCAATGAAATTTGGCCTAACAGTGCTCCATGATATTGCCTCTAATGTGTAAAAGTATTAATCCAATAACTTCAATATCTACGCTGTGGCTCTCATTACTATAACGCCATATTGGAATCGAGCGTTTCGAAGTTTTACCATTGTCTCTTAAAATATGACGAATGATTACTATGGTTGTTACATCTGGTGCCACAGTCTTAATACCAAAGATAATGTGTTGAAACTTTCACATTTTAGAAACATAGCCACGGAACAGTATTGAGTGAATTTTCATTGGGTTATGGTGAATAGTTATTGAGAAATAGAAATTTGAAGTTCGGGACAGTTTTTTTCGTATCTTATTCGATTCCGGAATCACATATTTTTACAGTGATTTTTATATTGAGTGGTACGGTCTTAATACCAAAGGTATCAATACAAAATTTTTACACATTAAACAAAACATCTTTAACTGATACGGTCTCTAATTTCATTGAATTATAATAGACAGTTGTTGAGAAATCAAGATTTGAAGTTCGATGCGTTTTTTTTGGCCCACCCGATAGATTACTACTCCAACTTTCCCGAGGTAGCTGAATTGAAGGGTAGTTATTAAGTACGGAACGGAACGGAACGGAATCGTGGTTGCAAACGGAATGTAAAAGACGGACCCACCCTGAGCTGGAACGGAACAGAGCTAATCTTATGGATAGCGCTGTGCTGTGATGTTGGGTTCGTTCTGTCATGTTGATATCAAGCTCGATTCTTGGGTCGTGCCTTTACTTTGTTGGGGTAGTGCTTTTGTGGTGGGTTCGA
Organism: Notospermus geniculatus; assembly: GCA_002633025.1. Taxonomy (NCBI): domain Eukaryota; kingdom Metazoa; phylum Nemertea; class Pilidiophora; order Heteronemertea; family Lineidae; genus Notospermus; species Notospermus geniculatus. Next base: position 35,832 of record NMRB01003535.1, on the reverse strand, counting down.
TTCTATATTGGGGTTAATATGGAGTTCCTTTACTCCAAAATGGAATCCAGCCTACAAACACACAAAAGGACTACACCAACAGAGATATTTGCAAGACCTTAGAGTTGAGCTCACCACAAACATGATAGAACGAACCAACATAACAGCACGGCACTGTCCATTTGAAATGAAATGAAGATTAACTTTGTTCCGTTCCAGTTTCAGGGTCAGTCCGTATTTTACATTCCGTTTGCAACCACGATTCCGTTCCGTACTTAATAACTACCCTGAATTGAACAGCACATCCTCACCAGCTGTCATCAGGCACCTGAAGGGTCGTTTGCCAGACATGGCACACCCAAGATTGTAGTCACGGACAATGGTCCACAGTTTGTCAGCTCAGATTTCAAAGAGTTCGCTTCACATTATGGTTTCAAACATTTGACCTCTTAAAACTGGAAAAATGCATAGCGTAACGATACGATATCGTTAACCTTACGACGGCTTCGGGAACATGGGCCCTGGATCGTTCCATCGGGATATTCAAGATTTTATACTGATCCTTTGGGATTCCCACACTTTCCAGCTTTCCAACATACTTTCCGGGTTTCCAGCTTTCCGGAAACTACAGACTACCTCTTGACAGTAATCAAGACCCTGAGCTGGCTCTGTTACAGTACAGGACAGCTCCCCTCAAGTGTGGTAAATCGCCAGCAGAATTGCTCTTCAACCGACAGTTGAGCACACGTGTTCCGAGGCTTGGGAAAACATTTGTACATGACAAAACTCATGACAACATGAAGAAGCTACATGCTCAACAGAAGCTTCAGTATGACAGGTCAGCTGGCCATCTGCCACCACTTGATCAGGATGATGTAGTTAGGCTTAGATTTCCTACTGAAAGGAAAGACTGGAATGTAAAGGCAAGAGTATTGAGAGAGGTTGCTCCTAGATCCTTTGAAGTCCGCACGGAACGAGGGCAGGTAAGCCTACTGCGGAGAAACCGCAGGCATCTGTTAAAGACCAAGGAAACTTTTGTGGAGCCCACTCCAGAGATTTCTGAGGAACTGCTGCAAGGTATCTTTGATTCACAGGGTGATACTGCCGAAATGAAAGTGTCTAACGATGGCGAAATTTCACCTGCACCCACTGCAGCGCCTAGGAGGTCTGGTCGCTCCAACAAGGGAGTTCCTGGTAGTAGGGGAGCCAAGCCCGGAAATAGTGAATAAAGGTTGCACAAAAAGATATACATTTGCTATGAACATTTTTTGGTAGGTATATCTGTTCTACATAAGAATTGGGAGGACTGCTCGGTCATCTCTCTTGCGAACTCCTGTTATGGCGTTTTGAAGTTTTGGTACTGACTTCATCATTGGACTGGTGGACTCGGCTTTGTACAGGGGCAGGGGGATCAATGTACAGCTAACTTCTGAACGGTTGGATTTGGACCCTATAAATGTATTACCAACAGATAGAAACATGGTGCCTCTGAATCAGCCAAGGATGTTCTTAATTGTGTTTGGCAAGTGGAAATCACTTTTTGGGGTATTTGGCCCATTTTGCAATTTCTTATTATGTAACAACTGAAAACATTTAAGACCATGCTTATTTGATTCACTGTCCCCATATTTCTATCTGTTAGTAATACATTTATAGGGTCTAAATCCAACCGTTCAGAAGTTAGCTGTACATTGGTCCCCCTGCCCCTGTACAAAGCCGAGTCCACCAGTCCAATGATGAAGTCAGTACCAAAACTTCAAACCGCCATAACAGGAGTTTGCAAGAGAGATGACCGAGCAGTCCTCCCAATTCTTATATAGAACAGATATACCTACCAAAAAATGTTAAGAGCAATTGTATATCTTTTTGTGCAACCTCCAACCCTTATTTTGCACAATTCTGGCCTTTGGCTCCCCTACTATGGTGAAAGATTGATTTAAGGTGAAGGGATACCTAAGGAAAAAATAATGCACGCACAACATTGAAAACTCGATATCTTTTCTATGACCAAAAGATATCTATTTAACGAAGTTTATTATTTAAGTATAGACCCTCCTCCGTACATACTGATAAAAAAATCTGATGTTGGGTCAGTAGTAATGGTACATTGTATTGATTAATTTTTAATTAGACCCTAAAATTTCATCTTCGGGGCGAAATTCTGACTCGTGGGTACCGACCACGCGGTTATGGATGATACCATTACCTAAAGACTGGCAGTCTTCAGGTGCCTATAGAGAGTTTTCTCAAAAAAATTGTTTTAGTTACCCGTTATAAACTAATTAAGGTCCAAAAATGCCCTGATTCACATTTTCTGGCATACGGGAAGAGTCCACTCGGATATCACCAAAATCTCTCTATAGGCACCTGGGGGACTAAGTTTACTATCAGGTAAAACCGATACTTCATGTAAATCTTCAACCAATTAAGTGCAAAACAAAACCGAAAATCGCAGGAAAAGCGGGTGAATGCATGATTGTTATTCAAATTAAGTCCTTTCCCGCCTGGTTAGTGGTCCGTTTCAAAGCAAAACCACTCTGTCACGCATTTTCTGTTTGTCTGAATCAATTTCACATGCCTCAATTGATCGCCAACAACTCCTAAACATTCTTGGCTCGCGTTTAGGCCCCTATTACATAGAAGTATACGGTATACGAAAACGCCCGTTAACAATGGCTTCACGGTCGTGAATCCATTAGAAGCCTTTGTTAACCGGCGTTTTCGCATACCGTATACTTCTATGTAATAGGGGCCTAAGGAACAAGTTGTAGTAATGGGCAGTGAACCGAGATCAGGTGACGGGCTGCCATAATGAGCTGCCGTACAATAGATTAGTTCTGAGACCGCCACTAGGCCTGTGCTGATCTGTTGGTTATCCCTTCACCTTAAACCATGTAGTCATAGATTGTGTCTCTGATTTAATGTAAAGTCAGATGACAGTGCAATGCTCATAGTTATGCAATATGTAGGTACATGTAGGGCCTAGTCAAAAAGTCATGATTTGGAAAGCATAAACATTAGCCGTGGTTACACTGTATAAAATCCCCGGGTTTTTTGCGGTCACACCTATGAATTGCCGGGCTTCAAGAAACCCGTGTCTGAAAAACACGGGTTTCTGAGACACGGCAATCTCGCCGTGCTTTTCGAAATCCCCGTGTTTTCGTTAGTTCTTCACACAGCGACAGATGGCGCAGCCATTAAGTGACGTCGTTTTCGCGCCTCCGACAAGTGGGCCATTCAGAAATGACCGAAGAATCAATGTATGCAGCGCAACTGTCGCCGTGCTACTTAAAGGAGCACGGTATTGCCACTTTTCTCGACAGCCGGCGCCACCGCGCCACTCTCCGATCCGAGGGACTGACTACGTTTCGGCGTATGACCCGATTTACTGCGTACATTTTGTAATGCATTTTTGTAGTTCGTCTTACTGCCGCAAGGTGGCTCCCTCTACGTCGGCAGTCAAATAACGCATTTGAGATCCAATACCATGCTCCTTTAACTACAATGTACATGTAGTAGTGTAACCACTCGCCGGGATTTTCGTTCACACGGGTTTGACACGGGCCTGGAAAAACACGGGTATTTTCAACAGGTGTAACCTTAGCCAATGTCAGAGACCTCAATCAAGGTTTTATCAGAATGAGACAATCATAAGTGCATTTGTTCAGTTGTTAGGTTGATTTGTATTGTTTAGAAAACAAAGGGTGATGTCAGGTGTTCCACTTGTGTTTGTGTACATCGCCATGGCGGCGGCGCGTGTTGAATCTGCACATGCGCGATAAACGCGGCCCGCCATGTTCCATGAAAATAGTTTCTTTACAATCGTGTTTGTGGATCTCTGTGTTTCATGACATTTGTTTGTGGCTTTGGTATGTTGAGACCATAGATTGTTCCATCTCCTCTTGGCCCCTTCAAATATTCCTCCCTTGGCTTCAGTATCAGACCTGTGTTTGCCACGACTTCTGGTGGCATAAGAAGAGTGCTGGTTTAAAGGCACCACAGTTTCTTTGAAGTGCATGTTGCGGGAGGACTTTGAAATGGATATACCATCGAAAATATCTTTCAACGTCTTCCCGAAGTGTTTCAGTTGAAAGACCTGCTGCTGAAACTGCATGACTTGTTCAGGAGTAGTAGTTTCTCCGCGTGCAATGGCCTCGTCCAAAATCATCTTCTCCTTCTCATACTCAGCCCGAAGATCTTGCAACCTCTTCAACAGTGTTTTGTCACGTAATATGTCAGCTTTGTCTTCCTCCAGTTTAATTACCATGTCCAGGTAATCGCCAACTGCGTCATTATAGGGGATGATAGCATTTTCTTTCAAAAATGCCCCATACTTTGCACTCACTTTTAAAATCTTCGATTCTTCTCCCCGCAATTCACTCACCTTCTGGTCAATACATCTCTTGAATTCTTCTTTCTGTTCTTTCTGTGTTTTCTTGGCCATGATCTGTTGCTGAATTTCGTCAGATATGAATTCCTTTGATTCCTTCTCCAAGGTGTAGGTCAAGTGCATGTGATATGTGTAGTGATGACCACACTGATGACAGGTCGTCCCGTCGATGCACCAGCAACTCTGCAGTCGAGAATCATTTGTCGTTTCTGTAGGGATTCCAGACAAGTAACAGTGATCGTGACAGATTTGTTTGTAATTTATTTTCTGAATGTTGTCTTTCCCGACGGCAACTCGTTCAATGCAGTTGGGATCGGCGCAAACGGTCATAGGATAAGGAAGCTCTTCACGTTTCAAATCAAAACCAGTGAACTTCAAGTTTTTCTCAAGGTCTGTCATTCCCCGCTTGTGCAAATCAATCTGTTCCTTTGCATTGTCTGCAATTTGTATGTTTTCTTGAATAGTTTTTGCAACCTCTGCCATTGGCTTGCTCATAGCTACTATGACCCTTCGTGCTTCATTCATGCTGATGGTATTTCTCACCTTGTGTGCTGGCATCTTGCTGATTTGACCGAACAGTCTATTAGTCTCCTCCACCGTCTTGTCCCAGCTTGCCGCATACGTTCTTATGTCGTCCGGACTGAACTTGATACCATTGTGAAGACAGGCCAAGAATCTAAAAGGTTCGTTGTCAAAGCAGAAGTAGTTGTTAGGATTGGCGGTTATTCCAATCTCCTTATCATTCAACATTTTGTTTAATGCTGGCAAGGTGTCTCCAGGCTGATAGAATGTTGCCTTTGCATTGGTGAAACAGAAGACGATATTATCTTTGGCAGACATGTGCAGGCGTGCCAATAACTCTTGGATGCAAAAACGAAACATAGCAGTCAATATGGAATTGTTTGGCTTGAGCAGTATGCAGACAGCGTGAATCTCATCGTAGAAGCTCAGATACGAAAGAATGTTGTCGAAGTTCTTTCGATCTTGTTCAATTCCTCTGCTGTCACCAATTCCAGGCGTGTCTATCAGACGAATCTTCTGGTCTCCCACGTGGAAAACGTACGACCGTGTCTCCTGGGTGGAGGAGTGTCCTGCTTGTAAGTTTTCATTGTCACTGCTCTTCCCAATCTTTATATCCACAGATTTACCTTGGTTGGTGTAGGCGAACTGGGAGGGAATTAGGACGTGGTAGTCGTCAGCGTCTTTTGCCTGATCTAAATCAGCAAAAGACAGGTAGTTGACAATGCCATTGATCCACGTTGATTTTCCCACTCCAGTTTCTCCTAAGATCAGTATATTCTGTTCGCGCATAGCCCGGAGTCTGCTCAAATCATGTCGCAGTATGTCACTGGGATAAGTTGTGAAATCTATGCCATGCACCTGCTCATTGCACCGAAATACCGAATCTTTAGGCTCCGACTCGCCACACTTGCAGTAGAACTTCGAAGTTCCCAAACCGTATTCAAGCACCTCTTTGCACTTGGCACATTTCCAGGTAATGGAATCACCTGAACATTCACCACTTCCTGCCACTGAGTTGGGACATCGAAGCTTGACATGGGCACGCTGACTTGGTGTGTAACGGATGGGTTTCGTTCGATAAAGTTTAACGAGACACATCTCAGTGTCTTTGCCCTCTTTCTGGAAATAATCAGTGCAGGTTTTTCTTCCGTTTTTGTAAACCTCTATGGTTGGCTCCTCTCTGGTTCTCCATAGATCTGGTCTGATGGATTCGTCCACAACTTTGAAGACCATGCTGGACTCTTGCGAGTACGTCTTTTGACAACGTAGGAAGAAATCTTGGTTTTGCTCACCGAGTGTCGTCGCTGTATCTTCTTTTTGCTTGTAAAAAACGTACACTGTGGTTTTGTCGTCATAGACAAGTTGATCTTTTTTGTTCAGATAGGCTATCCCTTTTCTCCTCCATAACTTTATGAAACCAATTTTGTTAAAATCGTTCTCAAACTCTCTAATATAGGCATCGTACTTTGTGAGAAGGGATGAATCACTGATTGTCTCACCGAGAAAAGCATCAAGAGCTGAGACGTCTTCTTCTTCTCGTCGTATTTTCGTGACCAGGTTTTGAAGTTTTGCTTTGAAGCGCGCTATGTCCACTGTAATATCCTCAACATACTTGTCAATGGTGACCAGTCTGCTCTCCTCAATGTACTCTCCGAAAGCATGGATATCTCTCTGGATATCGAAGAGACGCAGGCTCTTCTTGGTGATCTTCTGTAAAACTTGGACACTTCTTTTGATGGTGTCTTCTTTGATTGATGCAAAGTGCACGTGCAAAGTAACTTGCAGCCTGCAAATCTTCACAACAGCATCCAATGGCATAAGCATATACAGCAGAGGTACGCCTTTGCCACCGTTTGTTTTCTCCACAAGCTTTGGAAGACTTTTTGCAAGCTCTAGTGCACCTTCAAAAGTAGTGGGAAGGTCACTTTCAAAGGATGAAACGTCAGATTTACACTTGAATGTAAACTTGATTTCATTTTCTTTATCCCTGTCATGATAGTCAGCTCTGGCTGACCCTTTTGCATGGAGAAGTCCCTTGAGGTTTTGAAGCTCAGCGCTCAATGCCCCCTTGACAGTTGTTACATCATTTCCTTCGATATTTTCGCATTCACAGGTGACTGAGCAAACAGCACCCCAATCGATCCCTACCACAACATGTGTCGCAGGGAGATCTCCATCCCCAGTCAAAAGACTTGTGTCGATCTTGTTTCTATTTTGGCGAAGCACAAACTCTTCGTTGACTGTTCTCATTTTGTAAATGAGACTCATGCTCTGGCTTCTCGCACTTTTCTTCTCTTCATTGAAGTACTGGCCTGAACCACTAAGTTTCACCAAACCTGCCAAGAGACTAACCTGAAGTTCCGCCTCAATGTCCAGTTTGTGGAACTTTTCTTGAATGCTGTCTGACATAACGAGTTCCACGAAGGTGTCACCAAGGTCAATTCTGTCGATTGATTCATCGTCAATCTTTGAGCCGAATATGGAATCGTGCTGAAAAATAAAAAAAAACAACAACAAATACATGATATTCAGTGTTATCTGCACGTCGTAAGTGTACACGCCCAGCTGTTCCGTGCTTCCTCTGATCGTTCTTCCTCCGTTTGCGTTCCTCCAAAAACCGAAGGTTTCCTCATCAATGGCGCGACATGTAATTTGGATATATGTACAATGATACACAAACACGTGGCGATCATTTAATTATTAATTTTGAATGACCACATGTATGAATGTTTTACATGTATCATGATCGCCCTTCGGACGAAAGACCCCGAAAACACCCAAGGAAATGAAATGGTCCTGGGACCATGTGCTCACCTGGTGCAAACATACCAGAAGAACGTAGACCTTTCCAATGGTGGTGGCCTACTTATTCTCCCACACGACGTCATTCCATGATACAAAACTGCCGTGCCACTGAAAGGAGCACGGTATTGCCACTTTTTCACGACACTCTCCAACCCGAGGGACTAACTAAGTTTTGGCGAGTGACCCGATTTACTGCGTACATTTTGTTATGTATTTTTGTAGTTCGGCTTACTGCCGCTAGGTGGCGCCCTCTACGTCGGCAGTGAAGTAACGCATTTGAGATCCAATACCGTGCTCCTTTAAAAAGTAACAAGACGCACAATGCTGACATTTACCAGAAAGCTTTCGGTTCTGACGTCATACAGGGCACCGATCTGGGCAGCTCTACCAAGAGCAGCTCGTTGGATGACTGACTGGTACATTTTAGGTTCGGTGACTTTTCCTCACATTCAGGTTACCCTGACGGGGAAAACCTGAAAATACACAAAATTTGTCCATTACAGGCTGGCATGAGGACAAAAACGTTAGGCCCAGAATCTCATTACGATACTGAAAACATCTGGCCTGAGACAATCTCCGATGGTCCTGCAATGGCTATTATGCAACCCCGTATATACCCCCACCCCATCCCAATAAAAAAACCAGCGCAGCTTGTTAGACATTAGATTTTTTAAAAGCTGAACTTAGGCCTACTGCATGAACAAAAACTGCATAATTCCACCACACAAGAGAAATACAAACGACCAAGCTGCGTTTAGCTGACACGCGGTAAGCGGCATGCGGATCTCGGAAACGGAACACGGAATATACATGTATTGTGTTCGCTCCAAGCCATTACCCTTCATCCATTTATCTGCATGCGTTAAGCTAGCAGCACACTGGCCGCCCACTTCGGCGTCTACTCTCCATTCCAGTTCCTAGTGGCGCGAGGTTTTTGAACGATAGCTCCGCAACGGCTGGGCCGAATTTGGCATACAATACATCAATCGATTTGTCGTTTTTGGCGCTACAGCCATCATCACTGTCACTGTCATTTTCGCGAAAAACGTAACTGAAAAAAGTTCTTTCACAAGTCACAGGTTGTGTTGAAGGCCGAAGTGGCGGCCATCTTTAAATGACGCAATGCATCGCGCACGTGTAATCTGCACTGAATGGCAAAATGAAATGGGTTTTGAGAAAGGGATCCGTTATGTCGGCCTCACGCGAAAAATGAAGATAGCAGAAAGATACCGCCAAGAAAGATAAGTCGATTGACGTTTGTTTCATCAAAATCGGCCCAGCCGTTGCGGACCTATCGTTGATAAACCTCGCGCCAATCGAAACTGGAATGGAGAGTAGAGGCGTTTTTAGCCCAGCTGACCGAAGGTCAGCGGAGCTAGTCAAATAAGTGTTCAGTGGCGTCAGTCTGTCATTCCATCACTCCATCTGTCCAACTATACCCAACGTTTTGTAACCGTAAGAGCTACAGACTCCAAATTTCATCTGAAGGTAACCCTCGGTGAACTCTGCTTGAAGACAAAAAAATGGCGTGATTTGATGTGTATTAGGCCCTCCAGGGGGCCTTTTGCCCAAAAAGAAATATCTCAATATCTCAACCCCTATGATAAATATGTAGACAAAAAGTGGTGGAATAGATAGGTTGATATGTCTACATCAATTAATGAAATGGTCCATGGACCATGTGCTCACTGGGTTGGACATAATAGTCTATAGTCTCGCTTGGCCAGACGCTACGGGCTCACCCCTTCGGTAAATCACACTCCGCGTCTGGCGCTTTTAGAGATTAACAGTCGTGAAGACCGCGTGGTGGCAGCACGGGCCCTTGGGTTTTCCCCAACCTCGCTCGCTTTCTGACAATATGGCGATCTGAGCGAACTATACCCCTGGGGACGAGGTTGGGTTTTTCCTGGAAGTAATTTCCGCGGGAATTATGAGTGAGAAAGCGTGGTGATTGGCTGCAGCCCAGTGGAGTGCCATCTAGTGGTGTTACCGGCTTTTGAGCCCCAAATGTGCCAGTGTGTAGGAGACCGGGACGTCGGATACACACTGGGGCCGAGTGTAAATAGTCTAATGACAGAGGGAGGTACATGTACATCAGTTATGAGCAATCTGGGTCAAGTCATTCCCAGGTAGGACTTTGATGATTTTTGGGTAATGCCACCTGGCGGCCATATTCGATGTCTGATCGGGCTGGAACTTCACATGCACATAAAGGTCATCTGCAGGCACGTAGCACATTGGAGCGCTTTGGGGCAAGTCGTTCCTGAGTTACAGCACTTTGATGATTTTCGGGTTACGCCACCTGGTGGCCATATTGGATATCCGATCGGGCCGAAACTTCACATGGACATAAACGTCATCTGCAGGGGGCCACATAGCACATTGGAGCACTTTGGGTTAAGGCATTCCTGAGTTACAGCACTTTGATGATTTTTGGGTTACGCCACCTGGTGGCCATGTTTGAAGTCAAATCAGGCCGAAATTTGACATGCATGTAAAGGTCATCTAGATGGAGGTAAACATCAGATTTGAGCACTCTTCGTCAAGCCATTCCCGAGTAATAGCACTTACTTGATTTTCAGGTTACGCCACCTGGCGGCCATATTGGATGTCCAATCGGGCCGAAACTTGGTATTTTCTAAGGTACCCCTCCAATGCATGTTCATGCAAGATATGAAGTCACTCGGTGAAATAATGGCAAACTGTGGCAGGTTCGTCACTTTTGTCGAACTTTGACCTCTGTGACCTTGAAAAGTAGGTCAAATCAAAAACCCGTTATATTTGGAGATGATCCAGTCATTAGTTCAGGAGTTATTGCACTTTTTGTGTTTTCGGTTTCCGCCACCTGGTGGCCAAACTGAGAGTCGAATGGGACCGAAACTTGGTGTCGTGGGTCATCTGACCTAGGGGTATATATCTACCAAGTTTCAGATCAATAGCTCCAGCGGTTACGAAACGTGCCCTGCTAACGGACCACGACGGACGACGGACGACGACGGACGCTGCACCATTGTAATAGCTCACCCCAGTGAGCTAAAAAGGAAAATAATGTTAGATCTGTCCACCAGGGGGTGCTACTCAACAAAATAAAAAACAGGGGTATTTGAATTTCCCGCACTTTTAAAGTCACAATATCATCATGACACACAACCAGAACATACAATGTATTGTCTGAAATCTAGGCCAAGGCCTGTCCGGACATGATCACAGGGGCTGTCTCAGTAGTATTGTCTACTTGACTGGATGAGAGATAGGGATGTTGCAGATGTTGGTATTTAGTTGAACTGGGAGCTATGCCCTTGGTCTGTACATCCATCATTAGCCAGGTCATAAGACAAAAAAAAGACTGGCTCCCTTATTAACCCCATCCCATCCAATGGGTCTCAAAGATATCGATCTCTTTTCACCAAGGCTTCAGAGGTCAAGGTCACAGATAACTAGCTCTAGAGCAGTAAACTTATCATCGGAAACCATAGACATCGCTCCGATGTCCTTTTCTTGTTATTTTAGCGATTATTTCACGATTATATACGTTTTTTCGGCATTTTGTGGTTTTCTTGAGATTTCATAATTAAGAAACGATTTTGGTTGGCTAGAATCCATACGGGGGTCACATATTCATCTCGGGCTCCAGGGTGGCCGAGCATGGTTTGTATAATTAGCGTGACCTGCATGTGGCCCGACGTTGATTTATTGGTTCACGTGGGCCTATAGTCCCTTTAAGTGACCATTATATTGGGTCCAATCTTGTGACGGAATTTTCGGCACTGAAGCATAAGTGTATCCAAAGAAAATGAGGTGGCATGGGTTTGTTTTTATGCCTAGTTGTGTCCCGTTGATTAAAAATAACAATTTTTTTGCAATTAACATGTTTTTTTTCGGGATTTTATGGTAAAATCTCTGCTGGATGCCATTACAGCAAATGTTCATCACCCAGCCGTCCCATCGCAAGTTGACCGGTAATTGATACACATAATTACACAGGTAAACAGAACTGACCCAACAAGTCAACATACCACCCAATGCCCTTACAGTAATGTTCACCTACCCCGCTGCCCCATCGCACGTTGACTGGTGATTGATACCATAAAGACATCAGATGTCTTTATGTTGATACACATAAGTACACAGGTTTGAACAGAGCTTACGTAGCAAGTCAACATGAAAACATCCAGCAGTCCTGTGTCGCGATACCTGGCTGAAAATGATATACATTCTGTGCGATGCATTAGAAGTAGCATGACTCAACTGAGGTGGAAATATCCAGGTCAGCAGATTGGCTGTGATACTAACACTGAATGTTACATGTACATAGGCCGTTATATACGTTTAAGGTGGCGGGGGAGTTAGTGAACGCATCCAATTGAGGTCCCTTTGAAATTGAATTGCACGAATGTGTTACGACCGTAGTTTATTTTGCCAACGAAATTTGTGAGTTTATGTATTGTTTCTGATCTCCGAATTGAAAAACTGCACAATAATTAAGTCATTATGTAACTTTATTCATGAACAATGGCAAGTCCCAGATGAAGTTTTCAGAGGCGATGACGGGTACAGCCGGCTCCAAATGACCGTATTTTAGGTAGTGATGGATGCAGCATGGCGAGTTCTATGGTCGTTCGAGGCCCGATTTTTCAAAATTGAAATAACTAATTAGCAATTGCTTAATTAGTGGCCTGAAAAAGGTGAAAACAGAAAACTGAATAATTTTGGGTGTTTTCGTCTGAAATTCAAAAATCGGGGCTGGAACGGCCTTAGAAGAAGTTTTTTCCAGATCATATTCGAAATCAGATTGACCATCGATCCACGCACAAAAAAGAAATCGCTCGTGAAAATTTGTGAGAAAGTCCGCAACTTTCCCCGCGAGCCCTTTGTTATGGTAATGAAGAACGCGTGTGGAGTTGGTCACGTTCGGATGAAGTCTGTTCAAAAATCATCGACGA